>NETT01000005.1:36379-144617 GCA_003449175.1 Ceratocystis smalleyi | reverse complement strand
CAGGCCTTCAGGAGTCGTCTTGTCTCATCCACCGCTTCCTGTGACGTGCTGTTTTTCGTTGCTGCGTTGCGGAGGCGGTCTACGATTCCTCTGTTATCTAGGCACAGCCTGATTTCCTCAGCCCCTTCGCGGGCTGTCGCTCGCTTCGTTGCTTCGAGGGCGCCGACTGCCTCCGCGTCCACCAGTGGCCGCTGTTTGTTTGTTTGTATTATTTAACGTCTACCTACTGGTCTCTCACAGCAATACGACGGCAACCACCAGTGGCCGCCACCTTGTTGAAAGATTCATAGCCGTGAGTGTTGCCGTAAACTACCGGATAACAAGAAATCCGATATGGTCTAGGGGCTAGGATATCTCGCTCTCACCGAGAAGGCCGGGGTTCGATTCCCCGTATCGGAGACATCCATGTCCATCTACTGCAGCGATCTACTCGCTCATCCTTTTTGTGACCTACTCACAGGTGTTACGTTACCTTGATTAGGCTTACAGACTGCTAACTTGCTACATACGACCACAGCTTGTAGAAAGCACGGGATCCCGTCCGCTCTCCCCTAGGTGACCACGTGGGAATCCCCAGTGTTGTATGTCTTCTTTTTGGTGATTTGCTTCTTTAGAAGACCCGTCTGTGATTCCTGGTCTGTATTACATGTTTATGTAGTGTTCAAATAGAACTGGGTCGTGTATATCTTTCAAAACGATGGGTAATTGTCACGTATTTGATTTGAATATATTTAACGTCTACTGGAATCACTAAGACCAAGCGACGCAGATCGTCACGTAAGTTTGTTCAATGGTTAATATATGGGACTACGTCTTCGGCTATGCCACAGTTGCCTAGGCTTCTCGTGCGACTCTGATACCATACATCTTCATATCTGCTGTCATTGTCACTGACAGCCCATGGCCTATGAAAAGTGTAGGGCTCTGCCGGGATCTTGTAGCTAAGCTACTGAGGGCCAGTTTCCTAGTATGATAATTGGTCACATGAAAGCTATTAGACTTTCTTGCTATACTTGGCTCGTCTATCAAGCTTTACAATATCAGCTGCTTATTGTAAACGACTCAACACCCGTGTTTAGCACTTATTCAATATGGATGGTATACAGCAGCGTAGTGGTACATGTGTTCTTTCTATAAATATACAAAGGCTTGAAGTCATGTTACAGAGAATAAGCAAATAGTGACAGTGACGATCCTGATTGATCAATGGCTTCCCGCTTTTACGTTATACAAGCAACTTTATGTTGGTGGTGGGAATTTGGGGTTGAGTTGTTACAGCGACTTGTCATCCCTGAATTAGTGCCACTTGTTGGATAAAAGCAGCTTTATATTGAAAACAGGAATCACTATTAAAAGGAATTGTGTATCACTTTGAGTGTCATTACTTTATTTTGTTTGGTTAGGACTGTCGTAAGAAGACTAGAAGATATAGAAATGTGTAAAAAAGTGTACGCAACAGTTCAAAAATCAAGAACGCCGAAAAGGAACAAAAAGGGTATATCCACCAGCTATGCTTTTGCGATGATCTCAAGAAACCCCCCCTCCCCCAAAAAATATATAAACAGCCCAAAGATGATCATACGACATAAGCTTTGTTCTGTGTGATTTAGGCGGAGACTTGCGCCTTTTCAGACTGCGGCGCTGCCTCTTCATCACTATTCGAGCTTCTGTTGTGCTCAGACTGCATGCTCTTTAAGCCAGTCTTGTGCTCAACATGATCTCTACTGAGTGTCTTTTGCTGGATGAATAGCGCAGCTAGTGTTCCAACAAAGCCAAAAACAGTAAACATGATGTACATCTTGCTTATCGATGCCGCATAGATCGCTTCAACCAGCACTTTCTGAGCCTGGGGCAGACTACGGACCATAGTTACGCTAGTAGCAGCGTTGTGGCCACTGAAGCGGCCTGCAAGGCTAGCGCCAAGAGAGGGCTCGAGACTCTTGTAGTGGGTGTCCATCTCGTTATTGAAGATGGCGCCCCCAACAACAATAGAGATAGCAGCAGCGATTTGACGAAAAAAGCTAAATGTAGCCGTGCCCGAGGCAATGTCGCGGGGGGCAACATTGGTTTGGAGGGCAAGGAGTGGAGCCTGGAAGTTGGGACCGACGCCGATACCTGCTATAAGCTGGTATATGATAATCTTGGCGAGAGATGTATTTCTGTCAAGGTCGATAAAAAGCCCGAAACCAAGGGTCATGGTGGCCATACCAGCAATGATGACCACTTTGTACTGGCCAGTCTTTTTAATGAATAGGCCGGCGAGTGTGGAAAAGACGGCCAGAGACACGATGAAGGGTAAAAGATAGTAGCCAGACTGAAGCGAGGTATGGGCCTTGGCACCCTGGAAATACAGCGGTAGCCAGTAGGCTCCGGATTGGAAAACAAAAGACTGGAAAAAAGCTATGGATAGAGCAGCTTGGTTGGCCGTAGCTTTGAAGATGCGCAAGGGTATAACTGGGTACTTGGCAATCTTCCACTCGATAACGGTAAACAAGCCAACCATGACACTGCCAAAGATAATCAGACAAAGCACGGTAGCCGAGTCCCACGGAAAGGTAATGCCGCCGAATTCAAGTGCTAGTAAGATCATGGTTGTGCCGCCAATGACCATCATGCTGCCCATCCAATCGACAGCAGCGAGACCCTCGCGCATAGACGTGCGTGGATTGTGGAGTTTAAGAAAGAAAAACAAGACGACAATGCCGATGCCGCAGACGGGCAAGTTAATATAAAAGCACCAGCGCCAGCCAATTTCCGTGGTGAAAACACCGCCGAGAAGCGGCCCGGAAGCCGCAGCAACGGCCCAGACTAAACCAATCATTCCAAAATAGAAGCTGCGCTGGCGCAGCGAGAAGAGGTCACTGATGCAGATGTTCACCAGCGAGAGAATGCCGCCGCCGCCGCCACCCTGGATAGCACGAGAGGCAATTAGCATGGCCATGCTCTGGGAGACGGCACAGAGCAGCGAGCCAAGAAAGAAGATGGCGGTGGCGATGAGTAGCATAGGCTTGCGGCCCCAAATATCGGAAACCTTTCCCCAGATTGGTACCAAAGCCGCATTGGATAGCATAAAAGCACTTCCAATCCAGGTGTAGCCTAGAGATGAGTTGAAGTCGGCAGCAATTGTAGGAACAGCGGTTGTGATGATGGTGGAATCGAGAGCGACTAGGAAGAGAGAAGAACAGAGGGCGAGCATAATAATGATAGTCTCGGCGCGTGTGCGAGTGGGTGTGGATTTTTGGAGGGGAGAGTCGGAAGAAGGCTCAGTGGGAGACACAATGCCGCCTTTGGGAGCCTCAGGTGTGGTAGTCATCGCTGGAGAGCCAGCTGCGATGCTGGATGTATCGCCAGGCGCACCGGCGGGGTGTTTGGGGACCATAACGGAGTAGCAAGAAGGAAATAGACAAATGAAGAAGAAAGTAAAAAAGAGAAAGAGAAATCGACGTACGACGGCATTAGGAGATGAAGGGACAAGGGGGGGAGAGGCAAAGGTATGGCGGGATGAGAACGTAGAGATGCCCAGCACGAAAAGGAGGTTCAATGAAGAAGCGGCACATGGGGAAGAGAAACGCTGACCCTACATTTTTAGCTCCAAGTAGTAGTAGCAAGATTTTGCCGTTGCCAATCCTACGATTGTAGTATCAGCCTGTCCATCCCGGATGCACGCAAGCGCATGTACCCAGTTGCAAGCATCAATGCATACGTACTTACGTATGTATGGTATCTCCTGTCAGTTAGCCCACCCATAGCTAGGGCTGGCAGGGTAGCTTGGCTGCTGCTGGGACAACAGGGCTTAGCCCGAATCGGACATAAGAAAACATGATCACGATATAAAGGAGCTAAGGCCTCGCGTCATACTGCATAAGGTGTTGCTGTAATATCCCGTTTGTTTAGAGACACACGTACG
This sequence comes from Ceratocystis smalleyi, assembly GCA_003449175.1. NCBI lineage: Eukaryota > Fungi > Ascomycota > Sordariomycetes > Microascales > Ceratocystidaceae > Ceratocystis > Ceratocystis smalleyi. Next base: position 140,710 of record NETT01000005.1, on the reverse strand, counting down.
TCCCCCTTTGTTGCTAGTACCAGAAGCCCTCAGGCTAGGGCGTCGTTTGATGTTAGTGATTGCAGTAGACGTAAAATATTTCCAAATCAAATCTAGATCTTGTGCAATGACAGCCAGCCCCGACCGGCTAGGCAAAGCTTGTGCTCGTTTTGTTTTCTCTCTATCTGCGTAGAGGGAGGTTTGCGTTGGGCAGCAGAGACAACAGAGCAGATATTTAGGTTGTAAACAAATCTGCATTCCACCTTCACGAGTACAAGGTAGAAGGTAGAAGGTAGAAGGAAAAGAAGGAAAAGAAAAAGAAAAAAGAAAGAAAACCGGTGACTATTTTGTCATTGCGTCGTTTGATCTTAGTGATTCCCGTAGACGTTAAATATATTCAAATCAAATCAACTATTTTGTCATACGGGGGGGGCTGCCTGTCAAGAATGACCCCGCGGAAGTAACCAGTTTGGACCAGTTGCTTTTTTCTGACTAGGGGCTTCCTTGTCATGCATGGGGTCTGGAAAAGCTTGGCGGTTTTGTTCCATGACTATTCTGTGAGCGGTGTGATTCTTCCAACTGCGTCTGATGTTGACGTCGACAAAAATCTCATGGAAATCAAGATACAAAAAAAGAACAGTTCTCACCAACCGAAGTCGAATCGGTGACCTTTCGATGGCAAATCTCTCAAATTACAGTCGAACGTGATAACCAGCTACACCATGGTGAGTTTCGACAGTGGTTCGCCACTGCGCATGGTTGCCCGATTTAGCGCCGCGCTATCGGCCTCTATAAAGGAAGAAAAACCCAGTTTCAGCATATCCGAGCCAAGATAATAAAAAACAGTACAAAGTAAATATATTCAAGCTCGAGTCGCCCCCGCAAACGTTGAACATGTTCAGATTCCAGCTCTCACAACTCGTCAACCCTTAATACACCTGTCTCCCCCCTGCTTTACGCACGTACGAATGGATGCTTCTTTGTGAACCCATACATACAAACCCCTCCATCCGCAGGAATTCAAGTCTTTCTTTCCCTTTCCCATGGTCCCCTCCTCGAGACTAAGCAGGAACGGAGCTTTGGCTTTGCTAGCAGCCCGAAACCATACTGCCAGTACAAGATGCTCTGTCCGAACTTTGACACACACTTCAGCTCCAGAGAACCGTGGGCGCAGCTACAATGTAAGTTGCGGCTCTTCTTATACATGTCCCTACAATAAACTAACTCGTCTGCCTCAGGACGCCATTGAAACCCTCAACTCGCTCCAATCCTCAAATTCTGTTGTCAAGGCACGCAAAAAAGCCGGCATCAAGCCAAACCAGGCCTCCATCAAGAATATGCATCAATATCTTGCGCGGCTTGGCCACTCAGCGGATGATCTTAACCGTCTTAATATCGTTCATGTGGCCGGTACCAAGGGAAAGGGGAGTACTTGTGCCTATGTCGATTCGATACTGGCATCCTGGCAACGCTTACATGGCACACCGAAACGCACGGGTCTGCTGATATCACCACACTTGGTCAGCGTGCGTGAGCGCATTCAGCTAAACTCTCAACCCATTTCTGAAACGCTGTTCGCGCACTATTTCTTCGATGTCTGGGAGAAGCTGAGGCAGGCGGAGGCAGAAACTATCCATATGGGTAGCGCGGCTACTACAGGGAGGCCAAACTATGCACGTTACCTGACGTTGATGGCCTACCACATCTTTCTGCAAGAGGCTGTCGATGTTGCAGTGATCGAAACAGGGATTGGTGGGGAGTTTGACTCTACCAACCTCGCTCCGAAACCTGCGGCAACAGGCATCTCTATGCTTGGCATCGACCACGTGTTTGTATTGGGCGATACAGTGGAAAAGATTGCTTGGCACAAGGCGGGAATTATGAAGACGGGCAGTCCAGCCTTCTCTGTCCCTCAAGTCCCCGCGGCCGAAAAGGTGCTACGGGATAGAGCACGGGAAAAGGCTGTCAGCCTGAACTTCGTCGGCCTGGACTCAAGACTGGAAGGCATCAAGATCAAGCCCGACGCAGACTTTCAGAAATCCAACGCCAGTCTAGCTATCAAACTAGCAGAAACTGTCCTCCGGAAGGTAGACCCCGAATTCGCCGCAAGAACAGCTTCTACTACCTCTTTGCCTTCAGGGTTCATCGATGGTTTGCAGTCCATGGTTTGGAAGGGCCGGTGTCAAATTAAACCCGAAGGCAAAGTCACGTGGCATCTTGACGGTGCTCACACAATAGACAGCATCAAAGTCTGCTCGCGCTGGTTTGCCCAAGAGTGCAGGAAGAAGAAGTAGGTTCCTTTCTATCTCAACACAGTAATACTGCTAACCCATAACAACCAGAAGTCTTGCTAGTACCAAGGTTCTCATTTTCAACCAGCAAGACCGCAAAGAGGCCGTCGACTTCCTTGATACTATGTACGAAATCATTAGGGACAACAAGGTGCACTTTAGTCACGTAGTATTCTGCACAAATGTCACCAAAACCCCCAAAACAAAAGGTTAGTAGGGTAGTTCGCGCTGTCCTGCCAGGAATGCAAACTAACGAGGTGCCCTAGATCTCGTCAACCATCAAGCTGACGCTGAAAATATCCAAGCCCTTACTGTGCAGAATAAACTTGCCTCCAAGTGGCGCCGGATCGATCCAACAGCCTCTGTTTCTGTAACGTCGACGGTGAACGATGCCCTGGATATGGCGCGAGAGTTGTCCAGTGGCCTCCAAGACTCGGAGAGTGTGGATGTCTTGGTCACTGGAAGTTTGCATCTTGTTGGGGCCGTACTGTCCACAATGGATTAAGGGTGTGAGCCATGTGTCAACAACAACAACAACAACAACATAAAGCCATGTCATACCAAACTAGCCATTATGTATATCCAAAATTATCAACTGCTTATTATATACACCCCTGATACCCACCCACTTACGTCTACTAGTCCATGTTATCTAAATCGCCGCGCAAGACGCGCAGCGCTGCAGCTACCAAGTATAAGCTTCCTGTCACCAAAACCTTTGGACGTTTGTGGCGGTTAGACATGAGCCTGCTCTGCCAGTAGATTCCCTTGATAGTCTCGAGTACACTGCGAGATACAAACATCTTGGTCTTGGGCGAGAACTTGGCAAACTCCTCCTTGGCCTTGTTCTGGATCATCAGCGTTCGCTCGCTCTCCTTTCCACTAGTCGCAGGAGCTGATTCATTGCGGGAAAAGAAGGCTCGCCGGAAGATCAGCTGGTATGACGTCAAGGCCGCATACTCCATCATCATCGTAGCGATTAGCGGTGCTGGGTCACGCGTCTGTTGGTTGAATACCAGAAACGGCGTATCGTCTGGTTCCAGATCTGCTACAAACCAGCGCACCGTCTCGCGGATACTGTCCATTGTATGTGCTCCATCCAGATACAGCTTCAAGCCATCGGGCATTGTGACAACCTCACAGCGTCCACGCAGATATGCATTGGTTAGGCCATCCCTAACCCACTCCGGGTATGCGTCGGGCTTGCGGGCTGAATCAAAAGGCACTTTCAAGTGTGCGCAAGCCGCCGCCAGTGCCAGCATGCGGTTGTTGCACTGCACAGGACCATCAAGTTGCGCACCTGGCATGTCAGACCACGGTGCCAGATGTTTGGTCGGAATGACGGACAATGGTGTCTTGCGCCATTCAGCGCGTTGATGCAGCACACGCATCTGGCTAGCATTAGTCACTTGGTTGATGAAAGCCGGCACGCCCTCCTTGAATATGCCTGCTTTGTGCCATGTGATCTCGTCTAGTGTCGTGCCCAGAAATTCGGTGTGGTCAATTCCCAGGTGCGTAATTACCGAGGCACTGACAGCCTCTGCAGGGAGGATGTTAGTGGCATCGTACTCACCACCAATGCCACACTCTATAACAGCGTCACGCACGCCCTCGCGTATGAATGTGTGAAGAGCCATCAATGTCAAGTAGCGAAAGAACATAGGCTTAGTCGTCGGGCCGTTGGCGTCTGGCACACCATCGCCGGCGTCAATTGATGCCTGGCTGAGTCGATCCCAAAGCTCAAACAAGTACTTTGAGAAGAGTTCACGCGAGATGGGCCGGCCGTCAATAGCGATTCGCTCACGCACGCTTATTAGGTGCGGACTAGTATAGCGCCCAACAGGACCACGGCGGTCCGGGTTGTTCTGCAGAATCGATGCCGTGTAGGCCGCTGTTGAGCCCTTGCCCTTGGTGCCGGCAATGTGCACACACCGGAGATTATCGGCCAGGTCCTGAGGAGAGTAGCCAGCACGGTGTAGCCACTTATGCATCTCTGGCATGGCCTGGGAATTGAGGTCTGCCGCTGAGCTGGTCATGTGAAACTGCATGGCCAGCGTCTGGTTAGATTCAATACTGCTCAGCTTCGTCAATGCTGCGTCATACGTCTGGTCGTGCACCAGGGTTGTAGCAATACCCCGACGTAGTTGTAGCCGGGGTTGGGGCCATGGGGAGGATCTCCGGCATCGTAATGGCTGTTGTGGCGATAGAACACGTGCACGGCTGGACACAGCATGCCTCATTATTTGCTGCTGAAATCTTTGAGACTGGCGTGTTATCATTATTCTGGATAGTATGAATGAGATTATCTTATAGTAGTGGTAACCCTGTCGTGGGAGAACGGTAGTTAAGAAAACCAGCAACACCAAAAAAAATCATCGCGGGCTGCTTACGTCAGCAAAAGGTGGAACGCAGGCGCAATATTCATAAAAAAAGTGACTTTGCGGCCGACACACAATACCATAGTCGAAATGCAAGCAGGATACGGCAGAATATTATTACTTCCTTACTAGGCGGATCTTACAGGCCCCGGCTTGCTTAAAAATAAATGTTTGCTTTGCCCCCAGTCCGTCTATTGCTATTGCTACTGTACACTTGGAGCTCAAAGGAACCCAGTTTGCTTCAACAACACCCCGCCGCCAGCTTGCCCAACGGGCTCTAATCCTGCTGCTCCAGCCTCAAGCTCTGCAATCTCGCCTCGGTAGAAATGACCTGCGGAAGAAAGATATTAGTTAGCTGTTCCATGTCATGAAGAAACACACATATCAAAGGCATAGGCGCAGGGCAAATAATCACTTACATCCAAAGCTTGCTGCACCTCCAGAACCTTGCGCACCTCGCCAAGCCAGTCGCGGCTCAGCATTTTGGCCCAGCCAGAAAGGCCATTGACTTCACGAGCCGCATTGTCCAGGTCGCCCTCCTCGAGGTACGTCTGGGCTCTGGTCAGGATACTCTCGACATCGTCGCCGTCGGCCAGCCCGGACTTCTTGAACATGACCTTGCTCAGCAACACACTGGACGCGTGGCTGGCAACTCCAGCATTTTCAGGCAGCAGCGAAGCCTTGCGCACTTCAGACGCCACGCGGCGGAAGCGGTCAACCAGCTCGGCCGGAGCCGCAATGCCACGCTGGTAAGCCGAGGGGTTGATGGAAGCGACGGCGGCGTCGACCACGGGGTCCTCGGCAGCAATTTCCTTGAGCGCTACGAGCTCCGAGACGAAAGGCTTGGAATGCTGTGTGTTCTCAAGCGACGCACGCACCGCCTCAACGGCTACGTGTAGTTGTTGTGTCTGCAGGTTGCTGTCAACCACGGCGTTCCAGCCGTCGGCTAGCTTCTCCAGACCACTAACAGCGGCCGACAAGTCACGCAATTTAGCAAGACGGCCCTCACGCTCGGCCTCGACTTGGGCTTTGACGTCCTTGGTGAACTGGCGCTTGAGGATGACGGCCTGCTCCATGAGCTGGGCGTTGAGACGCTCCTGCATGAGTTTCTGCTCACGGCCCTGCAGCAACTGCACCTTTTCCTCGTAGGCCTTTTGGATACGCTCCATCTCCTGCTCAAACTCCTGGCGCCAGACGACCTCCTGGTTGACCATTACCTGTTCCACTCTCTTGACCATCTCATCGGCAGCCTTTTCGAACTCAACGACCTTGCTAGACACCTCAGCTGCAGCGCTTTTCTTGGCATCGTTCTTGACGCCCTCAATCTTGTTCAGGACATTGTTGACGCCGTCCTTGGCCTTGGCGATAGTCGACCCATAGCGGCCCTGCGCATTGTCGGCGTTGACAACAACGATAAGATCGTTGACAATGTGCACTAGGTCTTGAACAATGGGATCCTCGGCATTTTTCATCTTGAGTAGATCAATCTTGGGAACAGGGGGTATCCGCGAAGGCTCATTGACCTGGGGAGCGACAAACTCGGGCTCCTTCTTGGGAGCGGGAGCAGCCTTCTTGACAACTTCGGCAGATGGCGTAGGTGCAGCCTTGGGCTCAACATTGACGGCCTTGGGCGCAGCCTTCTTGGCCTCTACCTTGGGATCGGCCTCCTTAGTCTCGATGGGACCAGCACTAGTGCGGCGGGCATCCTTGCTATCTGCCACACGCCACGACGCACCACTCTGGGCCGGCACAGCCACGGTAGCATCTAACTGCTTGGAATGGCTAAGGGAGTCGGTGAAACGCTTGCGGAATTCCCGCTCCTCGAAGTAAAGGACGGCCTGTTCGGCAAAAGGCACGTACTCGGTAAACAGATCGTGAAAGTCATCGTTGATGCGCGAGTACCACACACCTCCGGCAAAGCCAATCACACCCAGTAGAGCCAGGCGGAAGACAAAGTTGCGCAGGCGGCGCAAGAACCCAGGCTTCTTTGGCGGCGGGGGTGGTGGGGGAGGAGTCGACTTTTCCGCGAGTTTAGAGGTAGTGGCAGTCGGTGGAGGCGTCAAGACGGACGCAGGAGCAGGCTTAACAGCAGCAGTATGAGCGGGGGTAGTGGCGGGCTTAGCGGTCGGAGTAACGGGAGTCGTTGACGTGACAGCGGATTGTGCAGCTTTGGCAGCAGCAACCTTGGCAGCAACAGACGAAGCGGCAGGCGTCACGGGTTTGGACGGCACACTGGCAAAGTAGCGCTGCAACGACAAGAAACATGGATTAGCATTAGGAAATATCAAATGGCATTGACTTTTCACAAGTGAACGATGGAACACATGGACGATTGCAGCATCCATGCATCATGTCTCCAAATTGCGGGGAGTAAGGCTGCTCTGCTTGGCTTTGCGGTTGATAGATAGGCTCAAGCATTGGATTAGATCTTTAGGAAGCTTCATTCATCCGCAATAAAAACCCCCTCCCCCAAAAAATACAATCACAAAAAGGCAGCCCTGCCCATCCATCAATTGCAGCAAGACAAAATGCACTAGCCGGTCATCGCGTCATCATCAATGGGGAGATGCCACGGTCAATTCCTTGTTTAATTCTTTCTTGCCATTCAAAGAGGGACGGTGGTGTGGTTTTGTTTCATACCCGAGCAGTAGGGCCGAGCTGACGCGCAGCAGCACCAGCACCAGTACGGCTGTTGAGCACCTTGACGGAGCTAATCGATGACCGCAGCATTGGGGGACAGGTTCGGAGGGACACTGGAAGACGGGGAAATGACAAGATGAAAGGAGAAAAAGAGAACAAGAGAAAGACGGTTCAGCGAGTTTTGCGAGGAGGCGGATTCAACGACTCAAGTCTCAAGGCGGGGGAGGAAGCAGCGCCGGAAACACAGTCAATTCTGTCCTGGTGAAGCCTGGAAGTTGTGTCTGTACCGGGGCGAGAAATTATCGTCAATTTGCCTGTGGGTAAACACCGGGTGAATAGCTTGCAATGGGTTACAGCTGGATCCATATGTGCCTATGGGTCTCAGAGAGATAAATCTACAGGGCATGGTGGCGCTGAAGGACATGGCTTTACAGGGCATAGATAGATGTGCAAAAAGACGTAGTCAAAAATGGTTGCTGATTACGACAGAGTCCAAGTTGGCCTGCTACTACCTACAGGACTGGGATAGGAGCCGCCCTAAATCATTCAACAGGCTACTATCTCGGAAATGGATGGAGGCTTACTACAGAGGAAAAAGACGCAGAAAATGACACAGCACAAAGATTGATAGGTGAAGAAAACGATGGCATAGGAATAAAAGAAACATTAAACACCCAAGACCTCAATAATATCCAGTCGTGCGTTGTATGGCAGTGATAGACCAAACAACGAGTAAGAAGAACCAAGAAAAAAGAAAGGAGACGGCAGAAAAAAAGGAACAGGAACAAAGGCATGGACAGGAGATAACGTCAAGGAAAAAAGGAAGCCGAACAACAAGCACACATCCTCATCTTAGCAGGAACAAGGACCAGCTAGGTTAGTGTTTGCGTTTTCACCGGAGACCTTAATGCCTGGCCGGGCAGAGCCAGGCCGCATGTGTCTAGGTCCGGCCTGGTCGTGGGGAAGCGTCTCTGCTATAGTGCTAAAGATTTCAGCAACGTTTTCGCCTGACTTGGCTGATGTTTCAAAGAACAAGAGACCAGCTTCCCGGGCGTAGGCCTCGGCATCGGCGGCGGGCACGGCGCGCTTATCCGGTTGTTCCTGTACGAGATCGAGTTTGTTTCCGGCGAGGGCGATGACAATATTTTCGTTGGCTTGTCTCTGAAGTTCCTTGACCCAAGCCTTGGCCTTGTCTAAAGACGCCTACAAAGCGAGATCGGCTGTTAACATGTAGGAACTGATAGGCCGAGAAGGAGGCGGTAGATGGTGGACCAGACGAGAAGATGACTGAGAACAGGGAAAAAAGAAGTGAAAGGACAACTCACCGCCTGCGTGATGTCATAGACGACTACAGCACAATTGGCATTCCGGTAGTACATGGGAGCAAGTGACTTGTAACGCTCCTGGCCGGCAGTATCCCAAATCTCGAATTTGACAATGTTCTTGTCCTTGGTCTCGACCTTCTGGGTAAGGAAAGCGGCGCCAATTGTAGATTCCCGGAACGAATCAAATTGGTCCTGTTGTGGGAGTCGGTTAGATTATGGCAAAGGAGCAAGTCGCCAGGCGGAAATGGGTGCTGCATACCTTAACAAAGCGTAGGACTATAGACGACTGTTGAAGAGGGAGAAGATGATGTCAGTAAGTGGATAGAATAGGACGTGGTCTGGTATTGGGTGGAAACGGAGGATATGCAAATCTTGGCCGGGGGGAGCTATTGCATCATGGCTGGCGAGGCTGATGATGGTCGAGATTGAGACCGTAGCATGGTTTGCGGAGGGGAATAGGCGCCAAAGACACTATAGATTACGATACCTTTCCAACAGCAGATTCGCCTGTTGAGGGCATGAGAGCCCGGACGTCAGCATTACGATCCTCACTAGCACTGGGGCGAAGGTACGTGAATCAACATACCGAGAAGCACAAGCTTGAACTGCAGAGTGGGAGGGTTTAAGCCACCGTGAGCAGGAGGGGCACCAGGACCGCGCGCAGACATGGTGAAAGATGCGACGAAAGACCGAGTCGAAGGGGAAATAGGCGGAGATTGGAAACAAAGCAAAAGAGCCTGGATGGACGGGCACGGGGCGAAGAAGCGATGAAGATGGCGGCGAGAGTGTAACAGCGGAGGACGGGTTCAGAGGGGGAAGATGGTTGGCGAAAGATGGAGATCGCTTTTACGGAAGAACCCAGACAGAATCTGTTTCGAGGGCGGAAGAAAAAGCAAGAGGTCGGCGACGACGCAGAAATGTGTAGATAATATAGTTTTTTTTTCTTGTTCTGAGGAATCGGGGTCTTGTCCGCTTAGAAAAAGATAAGAAACAAAAAAGGCAAAAAACAAAATAGCCAGAATAAAGCTTGGGCGTTTGAGGTGAGGTAATGTGGAGGGCTGGCTTGTAATGAGCAGGATGGAGATATGATGGCACGAGATGGGAAGCCAAGCGAGCTACAAGACAGTGCAGCAAGGGGCGGTAAGTACAGTGGGTGGTGCAGCGCTGAATGCGCTGGGCAATTGATAAGGAGAGCACCAAGTATGGTGCAACAGTTACAGGGAGCACAGGCTTGGGTGCGGCTAAGCAGCAAAGAAAACGGTAGAAGCAGGCAGAAATACAGCCAGAAAAGTAGCGAGGCAACGGCCAAATGCCCAGTGGCTCGGCGTCTTCGTCCTCTAGCCCCTCCAGCTCAATCCCAAGCTGTACACTACACTACGATGGCGGCTGTGTTCTGCTGCCCTTGTCTTTAGTTGGTGCCATGGCTTCCGCTCCACCATCAGCAGCTGCAAGTCACGTGAGGCGATGTTTCCCTCGACCTTGAAACGACGTTGCTTGGCCATGGCCTGCCAGTTCTTTGCCAGGCTCCTGAGACGCCAGCGTTGAGGCACAGCAGCCCTTTGATCCCCTGTAGCCTGGCCCCCCTGTAGTCAGCCGTCAAGAGCTTATTTGGCCTCTTGCTTAGGCTTTTGGTCATCGCTCTTGTCCACCAGCAGCAGCAACAGCAGCTCAAGCTTCATCGTCATTACGTTTAGTGGTGTGTTTTTGACCCTTTTAATTTCTTGAGTTCTCGTTTTGTGTCATTCCAGCCTGTGGAAATACAAACGCGTCACCATTTTCCTTTGTTCACCTTTTAACCTGGACGCTCTCTACCTTTTTTCTTCTCCTTTTCGTCGTCTCTAATTTGTCATTCTTGTTTTTTCTTCTTTCCTTTTGTCCCTTTTGTTTCTCTTCGTTCTCATCTTTCTCCTTCCAATTTGTTGCCGTGCTTGCTGCCCACATGTTTAGCTAGGGGCCAGGCCAGAGCAAGCCAGAGCTTACATACACCGCACAAAACCCAGCCTTAGCTCCGTTCTCAAAGCTTCACCAAACTTAGCTCACGTACCCAATACAGATCCAGCTCCAACCCCCCCCCCGGACCCGGACCCGGACGCCCTCTCTCCTCCAATCATGGCTTCCCTCGGCGCTGCTGCTCTCCCGTATCGTGACATCAATGTCCAAATTTCCGACCACTCCTACCTTTTTTCCTCGCCCTCCTCTCCCAATGCCCAGTGTCTCGTCGTCGATCGCCCTACAGGCGACATTCGCCTGCAAGAACCCGGCGCTGGTTCGCTGTCTCGGGCTACCCAGGTCATGAGCATCGCCGGCATTTTGGGCATGATTCAACTGCGTCTGGGTAGGTCGTCGCTGCTGTGACCCGGGCCGTGAACTATGAATTATACAAACGTATTAAAGCTAACCGCGTGCTACCTGTGCCTTGCAGACAAGTACATCATCTTCATAACCAAGGCTCAACCCGTGGGACGCCTCAGAGGCCACATGGTTTACAAGATTGTCTCGACCCAAGTCATGCCCATACGCAAGCGCCAGATCCACGATCCTGACGAAGACACTTTTCTCGGCTTGCTCAAACCCTTTTTGGCTAGTGGCGCCATGTATTTCTCCTACTCCATCGATCTGACCAACTCGTTCCAGCGTCAAGCCCAGGGCAACCCCGCTCAGCCCATGTGGATGCGCGCCGACGACCGGTTTTTCTGGAACAAGTTTGTCTCCTCTGACTTGATCAAGTTCCGCTCGCTGGGCGGCGGTAGCTACCCTGGTCCCCAGGCCGGCATCGATCCGTTCATCCTCCCTGTTATGTACGGCATGCTCGAGATCCGCCCCACCACCTTCAAGCAAACACCCGTGACCCTGGCCCTCATATCGCGGCGCTCCCGACACCGCGGCGGCACTCGCTTTTTCACCCGCGGCCTCGACGAGGACGGAAATCCTGCAAACTACAATGAGACCGAGCAGATTGTCATTCTCAATGATGGCAATGGTGCACTGGGCGGGTTTGCCGGCAGCAGCGACATGCAGAGCGGCAAGCTAGGCAACTCGCAGGAGATGCAGGTTATGTCATACGTGCAAATCCGCGGTAGTGTCCCAGCACATTGGGCTGAAGTCAACGACCTCAAGTACACCCCCAAGATCCAGCTCACCCGCGGGCTCGAGGCGGCCGTCCCAGCAGCGGCGGCGCACTTGAGCCAGCAGATCAACATCTATGGCGACACGTATCTCATCAACCTTATCAACCAGCAGGGCCGTGAAAAGCAGGTCAAGGACTGGTTTGAGCACATGGTTTCACTGGTCAAGGCTAGCCAGCCAAAGTTGTTTGAGCACTTGCACTATGTCTACTTTGACTTTCACCACGAGACCAAGGGTATGAACATGTCGCGTGCATATAATCTAGTCGAACGCATGGAAAAAATCCTGCCCTACCAGGCCTACTTCCGCGCATCGGACGCCCCGGCGAGTCAGGAGGGTCGTCTGGAAGTGCGCCACCTTCAAAACTCCGTCATGCGCACCAACTGCATGGACTGTCTCGACCGGACTAACGTGGTGCAGAGCATGTTTGCGCGTTACATGCTTAACCGCATCTTTGTTGAGACTGGTCTGATGGCTCCTGGCTCCAACTTCACCTCGGAGGACCCTGCGTTTGAAGAGCTGTTCCGCAACCTATGGGGCGACAATGCTGACGTTGTCTCGGCCACGTACTCGGGAACTGGTGCCATGAAGACGGACGTCACCCGCACAGGCACCCGCACCAAGGTTGGTGCGCTCCAGGACGGCCGCATTGGCGTGACCCGCTTCTTCTTGAACAATTTCATGGACGGCCCGCGCCAGGACGCATTTGACCTGTTCCTTGGCACGTATCTGCCTGGCAGTGCCAACATTGGCTCGTCGCTTGTTTTTGCGGACCGACGACCCGTGCTGATCCAGGCTGTGCCATATCTGTTTGGCTTTAGCATGGCCATGATCTTCATCGCGTATGTGTCGACGCCGGGGTCGGCTACGATGCCGCTGCGGCTGTTCTCGATTGTCTGGATTTTGGTGTCGGCATGGAGTGCCTTTTTCATCAAGAGCCATGGAAAGCTGTATGTCAACTGGCCCAAGCTGCGGCCGCAACAGTATGTTGTGGACGGGTACAATGAGCACCTCACGAAGGCCACCAAAGACCCGATACTGGGGCCGCACCTGAAGAAATACATGGTGAAACGCGAGCGTGGGCTTAGCATGGCGCAATACACGAGTGCAGAGGAGGGCAAGACGAGGATTGAGTAAGACGGGAGGGTAGGGAGAAGAAGGAGCTAAATGGAGCGGTATTTGGGGCTACGCTGCTCCTTGGTGCAGACAAGGGGGGGTGGTGATAGAGAGAGCTGTTGTTTATTAGTGATTGTCTGCCCTGTGGTGAGCTGTCCGCTGCCAATTCGTCCATATATTATACTTTAATTCTTGATTCATAATCTCAGTATGTCCGCTTTTTTGGCCACTCTTTTTTGATAATGCCCTCCTGTGTCTGGTAAAATGTCGTCTGCTTGGTCGGATCATGAGCGGAGAAAAGCGGGGTCTCACGGAGAAAATAGGTGCTACTGAGCTACCGAATCCCGAACTGACTGCTTGAACTTGGATATATTTGACGTGTACCGGCTAGCTGGCTACATAGCAGACCGTTGCATCTAACCAGGCTGTTGACGCTGCGAAGCAAGCCTGCAAGCTCTAGAATTCCAAGACACCCTCTCTCTTCTCCTGCCCAGTGCTGTCGCCGCACACAACTATCATCACACCCTACCCCCTCTACAATGGGCGTCTCTGGCAACGAGGAAAAGTACAGCAAATTCCACTTCACACGTGTGGGTGTTGCTGCTGTCATCTATAATGCCGAGGGAAAAGTCTTGACTGGAATCCGGCTGAGCAACGGCCAAGGCAACGGCAAGTCCACTGCGCTCCACGCCTTAGACGCTGGCTAACTGTCTCTCTTCAGGCACACTGCAGTTCCCCGGTGGCCACATGGAAAAGAACGAGACGAATTTCTCCTGTGCCCGCCGTGAGGCCAAGGAGGAAACCGGCCTCGACGTACTTGTCGAATGTCAGGCCTTTTCTACCTCTCCCCTCGAGCCTGGGCCGCGCGCCCCCCCGGATACAAGTAGTCTGGAGGCCACACCGCTGCAACCCTTTGCCCACACACCTGAAGGCTCGAGTGCTGTAGCCTATCTGCCCGTATCCCTCGACCCAGCCACAACCCCGTGGAAGGCCCGCGTGGTCGCGGTGATTAACCAGTTTTTTGCCGATGACAGACGCCACTATGTCACGCTGTTCGTGCGCTGTCTCGTGCGCGATGAGGCCGCACTGCCACGCGTTATGGAGCCGGATAAGTGTGCGGGCTGGGAGTGGCGCTCGTGGGAGGAGATTAAGGCGTACGAACGCGAGGGCAGAGGGAAGCTTTTTGCACCAATGATTGGGTTGTTGAGGCAATATCCTGCCGACCACGATTTGTTTAGACGCCCAGACGAGAAAGAGTGTTTGCTCTTGTAACATAGCTAAAGCTTTGCATATGTATGTTTCTCAGGCACGATCCTGTGCGCAGCACGTGAAATCATCTCGTGGCTTACGATGCGGCATTGCTTAGTAGCTATCTCGGACAATCTATTTGCCAAATATCCCACATGAACTGCTGCATCGCCCGATCTTTTCAAAATTTCATGTCGGGTCTCATCTCTAGCGTCCCTCAAGAACACCAACCAACTACCTCGCGCAGAGCTCATGTAACTAATCTAGGCCTTCAAGATGGACGGCCCCCTGTGCTCCTTCAACAGCTCTGCGGCAACGTGAAGTTGCAGCCTGGCCACTGACCACACCCCGCCTCAATTAGATTCCCGTCCCGGTTCCTTGGGCAACACACCACCCCACATTCCCATTGTTGAACTCTTTGATAAGGGCGTGCAAGCGTGGGAACGACGGCGTGTCAGGGTGGATGGGTCGCTTGCGGCTCGACGGAAATGGCCTCGGAATCAGTGGCATGGCTGTGGTCAGCAAACAGCAAGCTGAATGCTGTGTAAGTTGGGCCAGTGTAGGGCGAGCCAGTAGTAGGAGAAATACGGCGGGGTGTTGGCGGGACTGTGGCAAAGAAAGCAAGGATTGGAAGCAACTTGCTGACTTCGGACCACGGCATCCAACATACCAAGTATCGGGCGTTATGAAAGCACTCACTTTTGCATGTAGACAACGATATACGAACGCTGCCTCTTAGCGAGTGCTCTTGTAGCTGAGCATAAGCTGACCTGTATCTCATACGCACGGCCGTGGGGATTAGACCCAACTCTTCCAGACAGGTCACCGGCAACCGGGCATATTGGGATGGCCTAATGGAGATATCAAAACGAGCTTTTCAGGCGTACTCGCTAGGCCGGAGCATAAACGGCTCCTGAAGGCTTGGGGTAATACGGCTAGATAAAGGGCAAAGGAAACCATGGGCAAGCTATGCAAATGGCTTATCCCACACCACAAGGTCCAGAGCTGAAAGCAAGGAAGAGCGGGAATCAAAGAAGCGCATTTGGCCGCAGCGCTGACATCAGACCACACGGGGAACATACCGTGATACCCCATTTGCCGCGTCGGTAGTTCGTCCGCTGGGCAACTCGTTGGTCAAGAATTGCAATAGCCATAGAAAAGCCACGGGTGCTGTTTATTTGTTGAAGATTGAACATGACGCATGGTGTGTATTATAACCCAAAAACGCCATAGTAGTCGTGGGTATGGTAGGCTAATGCTATGAAGTTCCTGCCTCTCTCTCGTTAAATCATCAAGTGCCAACGTCCTCCCTCTTGTATTCGAGCGAGGCAGCCGCGGCCTGGACGTTCTGCTCGGCAGTCAAGATCCGATTGGCATGCTTGCTAGCCACCTTAGCCCTCCACCTCGGCCAATACAGCTTTCGGTGCATCCCCCTGCTTCTCACCACCAGACTCTGGCCGGGTTTCGGTAGCTGGGGTCCCAGATGCTTCAGGCACGGGAGGCTCACCCTTCTTCAGCAGATAACCAATCCCAATATTGTTGGTCAAAATGGGTTCTTCCCACGTGCCGTAGACGTCATGGCATGATACGCATTGCTGGTCATGGCACACATGCGGCTATGCAGCCCATAAGACAAAGGCTAATCGGACCAACCGTGATCGCTACGAAATGCCAGGATAATCACATCGGGGTTAAGGGACGAGGCCAAAAAGCCCAACCTTATATCGTCTGACGGTAGCAAGTGCGAAGATGTGTGGTGGGATGGAACTACTACAGGCGGTAAGAGCATACGAACAACCGGCTTTGGCTTGCGTTTAATACTGATCGGGAATTCCCGACTGGATAATCACAGGATTTCACAAGCGCGTACACACCTCAGCCGATTGCGAGTTAAGCCTCGGGGAATTGCAGTCACGGAGTAAAGCACAGAGCTTCCAAAGATCCAAGATTTGAACCTCGCATTACCGCTGTGGCGGTAGAAGTAGAGTTAGTTTTCACCTGAGTTTGTCAAGTCCGTAGATGTTCTTAATTCAAATAGCATGCGTAGGTACAGCGGCTAGCACTCAGCCTCAGCCCCAGATCCTGTTGTCAAACGAAAACAAACACAGCACAGGAACTCACGGGTGCTAGCTTTCCTGCCATGCTCATCTTGCACGGGCGCTGTAGCTTAAAAAGAGTTGTTGCCGGCTGCATGCAACGTACATGATTTTGAACAACTAAATTTAGTCGCCATCCTCTTCTCTGGCCATATAAGCAACAGCTTGACATGTTCTCCTGCTATGGGCGGCCTTGCCACACACTCTACAACGGCTTTGCTTCAATTGCGCCGACCCGTCTCGCCAACTCGGCTGCTATCTGCGCATCAGTGCCCTTGTGATCAATTGCTTCCCTCGCCTCGTCTGCTGTCATCTTCCCTTTGCCCTGTAGCCTGGCTCTTTTTGCCTTGCACCGCGGGCCAAGTGCCTCGTTTGACCGTTCAGGTTGAGAGCCCCACTCAGACTGGCGGCTTTGCCCGGGAAGGATAGCAGCCCGCCCTACTCTGGCTGTCGACTTGCCTCAGGCTGATGAACTTGCCCAAACTGACAGCCCCCGCTCGGGTTGCGGACGTCCTGGAGGGCCGTGGATACTAGGTTAGGACTTGGAGAGACGATTTCTTGGTCTTCTCGCTGGAATACGAACAAAGTTGCAGATTTTCGAATGCGGTGGCTTTTTACCTCAGGTGCAAGGTTGCCACCGTCCACATTGCTAAGAACGATGAAGAGCCTGGGCATAAGAACAAGCTCAGCCTGACAGAGATCTACAATGCTCTCGCAAAGAGAAGAGGCGTGGAGCCCAGCGAGATGAGATTCGTATTTTTTGATGTCGACAAGGAAGACACTGAAACTGGCGAGGTCATTGCCGGAACACACAGGGGGCCGCAACGTTGTCCAGCTCCTATCCCATGCGGACATCATTTGGTATGACCAGCAATGACTCGCTCTGGTTCAGACTCCCCCTTCCAAAACAGCAAGAACTAAGACTTGGGTAATGGCCGAGCAGCCTCTGGCCTCTCTGCACTCTCCATAGTGCACTGCCACAGCAGCCTCTTCTGGTCATCTAGGTTGCCCGTAATCGAGTGCCACACACCCTTGTTATGGAACACGACCAAGTCGCCTTCCTCCCATGCGTGTGCATAGATATACTGAGGCCGTACAGTCTTTTTCATCAACGAGCGGACCTTTTCCCGCACAAGTCGGATATCAGTGATCTCTGTGACGGCCCCGGTAGCTGAGTCTGTGGTACGGAGTGCATATACACAACAGCCGACAATTTGCAGCAACGGCCTGTCGGGGTATAGCGGGTGCTTCCACACCATGGGATGGACCTGTGAGTCAGACCACGTCCATTCAGGAAGTTCGGAGAGCGGCCGCTCCTGGTCAGCGCTATCAATAGTGAGGCCGTCCGATGTGGCCCGGCAATCGCGGATCCATTCATATGCTCGTGGGGCATATTGGACTGTGGTGTTGAGGGCCCATTCTTGTTCAGAGGGGGACAGGTTGTCGAATGCACGGGAGCCAGAGATAACTAGGATGGGTTAATAAGACTTGGGAGATACGATGGATACAAGTAGGGGGCAATGGGATGAGTGGTTAGCTTACAGGCTGTAGCGCCAGGGGCCAATGACAGTTCGTCGCCTTCGTCAAATACGACGCGTTGGTCTAGCCCCTTGGGTATCACAAGCCCGTGTATCAATGTCACACGGCCTGGTAAGCGACGATGCAGCGGCATGTCCATGTGCCAACGGTAGAACCGGGTTTGGCCAGCCGCAACCTGCTCATCTGAGAGGGGTTTAGAGTGGAACTCTTTCTGGTTCTGCCATGCGATTGACAGGCGTTAGTCATGATTCTATGCCTGAAAGCTCCATACCACAATAGCCTCGTGCCTACTCACCACGTGGCGCAGATTTAACTCTGGGATACTTTCGTAGTTTTCGAAGCGCCCGCTACCCAAGATGCTAACCATGGGGGCACGCGGAATTCGGTTTCCGCCGTTGCGCGACAAGATGTTATCCTTGTCGGTGACCATCTTTTCGCCGGCTGAATGTGTATCTTTGACCTTGTCATCCCACACGCCAGCCAGCTCGGGCAGCACCGACGGGTGAATGCCTTTTTGCTTTTTAAAAACGAGCACGGAATGCTCCCACAAAGCGTTTTGGAGAAGCTTCTTATCGGAATCGTCCAGGGCGGCCGGCGTTATTAGTCGCGACGGGTTGCCGGGGGGGGCTGCATGTCGGAAGTACACCTCAGCGCCGATGCGGGAGTCTTTTTGGAGTGAAGCTGGTAGTGGCCGGACCTCTAGGTTGGTAGAACGGGGGTATATGGCAGCAGGCATCTCATATAGCAGGTTGACTAATTCCGAGTTACAAGAAAGGGCGAGACAAGCAAAGTGAAAGAGCAAATACGAAGGAAGAAGGGGATCGTCGAAAGGGGGAGGAAGCCAAGAAATATATATATATATAAAAAGAAAATCTTTTTAAAAAAAAAATTGCTCCCGAAAAAAAAAGTGCGAATCTGCCGGTGATAAACTTGGAAGGAGCTTTTTCCAGACGAGACACCTTCCCAAAGGAGAGAAATGTGGACTCCTATCACGGCTTTTGCGAGACTCGCACGAGAATTGGAAACATCATACGAGTCCGGATAAGTCTGGATGTCCAATTGCTGAGCAAGAGGGGATTTAACCTTCTTTTACGCAGGGGTTTACTTTGTTTTCCTGCGAGAAGAGATCAGTGCAAAAAAATAAAAAAAAGGAAGAGAGGCTGTGAAGGGAAAAAGACCGTTTGCTGGTTGTGTCGGGAGTGCGTTGGCTTGGCTTTAAACTTGCTGACATGCACGGGATCTGGGGGGGTGGACGGGGACCGGGGGGCGTAGAGACAGATGGAGCGGTGATGCGGTGGAGCAGTGGAGCGGTGGAGAGGTGGAGAGGTGGAGAGGTGGAGAGGTGGAGAGTTGAGAGTTGAGAGTTGGGAGTTGGGAGTTGGCAGTTGGCAGTTGGCAGTTGGCAGTTGGGAGTCGGGAGTTGGGAGTTGGCAGTTGGCAGTTGGCAGTTGGCAGTTGGCAGTTGAGAGTTGAGAGCTGTGGAAATCATCAGTGCTGCGCGAATGGGGGTGGAAGTAAGAAACAAGATATGGAGCTGCTAGACAAAGGCAGGACGGGCCAGTTGAAAATCATCTATGGAACACTACTGATTGTATCCATGCTTACGAATTGACTCGGTATCACCTTGTCCCTCCTATACTTCGTTGCAAATGACGCACACACACGTAAGAAATATACATATATAGACACAGCGCGCCAACACACATACCACATGCAGGCGTTTCTCGCCAGTGATATTTCTCGTCCGTGCTGCCAATGCGCCGTTGAAGCAAAGTCTTTCTCAGCTACCAATCAATGTCTTAGATACCGTTTTGGAAGAGAAAAAAGGGAAAAGCTTTGCAAAATTGCACAATTCACAATGCAGAATTCACAATGCAGAATTCACAATGCAGAATTTACAATTCACCCTTCACCCTTCACCCTTCACCCTTCACCCTTCACCCTTCACCCTTCACCCTTCACTTCACACTTCACACGTACACAATCACAGCTTCTCGAAATCAATCAACACAATCGCAACCCAAAAGAGAACCTCCCCAAACCAATAAAGGACCAAGAAAGAAAATGCTAATCGCAAAAAAGCAAATCCCGCCTCAGGTCAAGCCCACCCGGGAGCGCTGGTCATGAACCTTGCGCTTCATTTTACCTGACCAAACCCGCTGCCTTTACGTGACCTCGCGCCGTTTAGCACCCATTGCCAGGTCATGCGGCGAGCGCGCTTAGCCAGGCCCCCCAGTAAGCCCATATCTCCCATAACCTAATAGTACTAGCCGCGTAGTGTACATGCCTGCTATAAGAATATTTGTCACATACATGTATCCAATAATCCTTCATCCTACCACCAATATCTACACATACATGCGGCCACGAATAATTCCTTCTGCTGCAACATTCAGCTTGCCTGCTCTGGTCAATCCAAATGGGTCAATAACCCTTGAGGGCTGGTGAGAGATGTAACCATCCTTGCCCTTCCATCGTGGATTTCCACCACAGCTTCTATGCTCAAATAAGACAAAGCTAAAGAGATATGATAAGCATGCCCTCCCCCCCCCGCCCCTTCATGCGTAAATGGTGGTGGGCCGTGCCTGTAATTTGATGTAATTTGAGGGCTTGGATCTTGATTTTTTGGTAGGGTAGCAGTATCATAATACTCGGGCGACAGTCTCTTCGACACCCTGCAAATCACTTGCGTGGACTAAAAATTCTTTAAAGATGATGCAAATGTCAAAGTCGCTGCGTCTTTCTTCCTCCCTTCGTTCTCCCGTTCTCCCCTTTCATCTCATACTGCCATCTAGCTAGCCATAGGCTGATTTCGAAACGGTCTTGTCTCCTTGGTCGGGTGTCTGTCATGATAGCATCAAAGACTGCTGCTCCGCTTTGAGATATATATATCCTACCGTTCCATGGATGACCCTGCCTCTTGGTACTCTGCTGCACAATAAAAAAGCCTTCTACTCTATTCCTCCTCTCCCGTCCCACCCGTCTTCCTTCTTCCCATCTATTTTTACATCCGTCCCAGTGTTCGCCTCTAGTACACTTACTTTCCTCTTCGAAGATGTCTTGGCTGCAAAATGCTAAGGCTAAAACCAGAAGCCTAGACAGTTGGAGACTGCCGAAGCAGACCTCCACTCTGGCTCCACCTCATGTCTGGACCAATGCTGACATGGACCCCGTACCGCTCTCCATGCGCACATGGAGTATCTGGACCTGGATGGGCTACTGGTGCAGTGATGCCATCAACATTGGTACCTGGCAAGCCGCCTCATCAATCATCGCTGTTGGCTTAACATGGCGTGATGCCATCCCTATTGTCACCGTTGCAACCACAATTGTCGCTATTCCGATGGTGCTGAACGGAGCGATGGGCGCACGCCTGCACGTGCCGTTCTCTGTTGTCGTGCGCGCCGGCTTTGGCTACTATTTTGCCTACTACTGCATCGTCTCGCGTGCCGTGCTGGCGGCCTTCTGGCTCGGCGTCCAAAGCGTCAGTGGCTCGCAGTGTATTACCATCATGCTGCAGGCCATCTGGCCGTCATACGCCAACATAAAGAACCACCTTCCCGACGATGCTGGAATGACCACCAAGGGCATGATCTCCTACTTTTTGTTCTGGCTTGTACAGATGCCCATGCTGCTGATACCACCGCGCAAACTCAAATGGCTATTCGTCACCAAAATGGTTGTGGCGCCCATTGTGGCGCTGGCCATGCTTGGCTGGTGCGTTAACAAAGCAGGAGGCACTGGCAATATATTTGACCAGAAGGCGTCTGTGAGTGGAAGCACCAAGGCGTATCTGTGGCTGTCGTGCATGACTTCAATTACCGGTTCTTGGTCGACTATGGCTTGTAACATTGCCGACTTCTCACGGTACAGCAAGGAACGCCATGGCCAGTTCATACAGCTGCCCTTTATCCCCGCCATCTTCACCGTGTGTTCCGTAATCGGCATCATCACTACCTCTGCTGGCTACGCCATCTGGGGCGTGTATCTGTGGAACCCGCTAGATATTTTGGCCAAATGGCTGGAGATGGGCAGTGGTGGGCGTGCAGCAGCTTTCTTTGCAGCTGTGGCTTGGTTCATTGTGCAAGTTGGCTCCAACATCACCTCTAATTGCATCAGCGCTGCCAATGACCTGACCGTCCTCTTCCCCAAATGGGTCAACATCCACCGTGGCTGCATCATCACGGCCATTGCCGGAGGCTGGGCATTTGTTCCATGGAAGATTCTGGCCTCAGCCACATCGTTCTTGGCCTTCATGGGCGGGTATGCCGTGTTCCTGGGACCCATTGCTGGTATAATTGTGTCCGATTATTGGCTGGTTCGCCGCCTGCACATCGACGTCCCGGCCATGTACGACCCCGACGGCCGCTACCATTATTGGCACGGCATTAACTGGCGTGCGCTTGCTACAGTCATTTGCTGCTCGACGCCCAATATTCCTGGTCTAGCCAAGGCCATTGACCCAGACTCTGTGCATATCAGCAAAGGAGCATCGAACCTGTACACATTCAACTACTTGTTTGGATTTACCACGTCCGTGTTTTTGTATTGGCTTCTGTCGACGATATCTCCGCCTACTGAGACTCTTGTATCCAAGACTATCTTTGGCAACGAAGAGTCGCGACAGGGCGTGGATGGCGTGGATGATGCTTCGAACGAGAAGAGGCAGTTGTCTTTGCTGCCCCAGGAAAAAGGGCCATGAAATTAGCCTCGTGCACTAATGCTGCTTGATAATAGCGTCGCAACGTTGGCTTCACTTGACCAGGATCAAGTCGGGTGGTATTGGATTGCATATACCCGGAACATATATTCATCCAAGCGCCTGCTCATGGGCATTGTTTTCGCCTGCGGCAATATCAGTCGATATGAGAGGGGGAAAGTGAAGAAAGAAAAGAAAGAAAAGAAAAAAAAAAAAGAAAAATAGAAAAGAAAAAAAAAACTGTTGGGAAAAGCTGCATAAACGTACCAGGGTATTTTCTTGACATCTGATTAGGGTCTTGTATTAGGGTCTAGAGACTACATGGGCCGGCGTGCTGCGTTCCCCGCTGCAGTGATAAGACGGTGGGTGCACTTATTGGGTGTAGCGGAAATAAAGGCAAATTGTTAATACTCTTATTCTCAACAAATTTACGAAGCTTTTTGGCATGTGAAAGGACAGGAACGACACGCTGTTAGGGTACGAAGGCGCGAACGAATTTGACAAGTCAAGAAGCGTGGGAAATAAAATAAAAAAAGGGCTGCAAACCTGCGTGTTGCCGATTACCAGTGCGCGTAGCACCACCGCGCTGTGCTTAGGTCTTGAAGATTTTATTACATTCGTCCCAAGGCAACATCTCCATGGCAAAGAGACTGCCAAGGCCCGCGTGGTATTTGTTCGCTTGGCTCTTACTTAGCATAGATGACAATGACGTCTGGCAGATGACTAGCTCCCCAATATGTGTTCTTACCCTTCCCTGGCGATATCCATAGTGATAGTGACACTGCAAACCCTGTGGCTCATGAATAGCGTTTGTATGCTGCCACCAGGGATCTTTGTTGTGGCCCCGAGAAAAAAAGAAAAAAAACCAAAAAAGATCTTTTGGAAGATGTATCGGGCGGCGGACACATTTCTTTCTGCCTTGATAAACAAAGAAAGCATGTGAAAATAGCCCGCGCATAAAATGAAGTCTGACCCATGTAGGCCAGGGATGCCTTTTCCTCTTTAGCGAACTGTGCACAGACCGTGTTATGAGTTTCGTTTCTCCCCAACAAACTTTCAGCCATCACATGTCAAAAGTGACGACGGCGTCGGAGGAATAGACAAAGCATGCATGGCCTTGCTGTTTTGAACAGAGCGCAAGAGACCTACCTACCAGTAGCCCAGAAGGCAGGAACCAGGCACAAAGCTTGCATCAGTTTGCATCGGTTTGCACCAGGCAGTGGCGCTGATAAGAGACAAAGGGCTCTACTTACCATCCAGCGCTATTGCAGCCTTCAGCGCGGAGATTCACAGAGAGGGAAGCAGCTAATTTGGACAAGGGGCAGCTCTTGTGCAAGTAGAAATTAGGAGAGCGTTACCGTATTACTCGACTTTCGGGCGCACACGTGTGCGTCCCGCCCAAATATTGGATGTCTGCACTGCATCATGTATGCCACTTTATCTACAGACAAACGCTCGCCATAGGCGGGAAAGTAAGCGTGAGGGTGGGTAGGTGACGATGTCTAGGGGCTGGAGTCAGCGTAGCTTCAGCTTGCGGAAGCTACCTGCGAGAAAAGGGAAGGTGTCCGCCCCCGCTTTTCCCTCAAGCTGCCCAGCCAGCTTTTTGCTTCTTTGGTTAACAAACAGCCGGTAGCCACGAAGAGGCGAGGCGAGCCAAGTGACAAAAAAGAACACTTGCAAAACATCGAATGAAGCCGCAAAGATAGCAAAGCCCGACGCTTCCAACATTTTCAGCCGAACAAGAAAACACACAAAGCACTGGGCTCGCAACGGCAACTACCTTGCTGGTTATATGTGTGTGCGTCGTCGTACTTTCTAAGTTCAGTCCAATAAACGCACCTTGATCCGTCATCAAAATCCACGCTAAAAGGCTGCCAAAAGGTGCCCGCGAATTTCCCTTCCCACTGCCTGTCTTCCCTCAACCACTCTTGTTCTCTCCTCTTCTTTATTTCGGCCGCAAACCCACTCGACTGGACATTGCATCCTTGGCCTTTTAACCTCTGCCTCTCCCTCTTTCCTTCATTCTTGATTTTCCTGCGGTAGTTGCCTATTCCACGAGTTCTTTCCGTTTTCTTTCTATTTTTGCGCTCTTTCCTTTTGTGCGCTGGCTCCCGCCCTCGACCCCGTTCTTTTTTGCGCCCTTGCGCCTCCCGGAATTATCTTGCTGATAACACAACAACACTCATTCGCTGCACCTAACACGTTTGCCGTCTTTGAAACCGGCCATTTCGTCCGTCCCCTACCGCGCACACACGGACACACCCACAAGCTCACACACACAAATATGATTGCCAGCACTTCGTTTGTTCCTCAAGATCTTGGCGCTGGCCTGGTTGGCAATGACAACATCAAAGAAGCAAACTGCGAAGATGGCATGATATCATCGCAGGAAGGGTCTAGGCTCACTGCCGATCATGCCCTGGAGTATTTGGGCTACAAACCAGAGCTGAAGAGAAATCGCTCAACATGGCAGGTCGCCTTCATGTCCTTTGTGCTAGCGTCCATTCCCTATGGCCTGGCCACTAGCATGTTCTACCCGCTGATCAATGGTGGCCCCGTTGACATCATTTGGGGCTGGGTCGTGGTATCCCTAATTATCCTTTGCGTTGCTGCGTCATTGGGAGAAATCACCAGTGTTTATCCCACGGCCGGAGGTAAGAAAAAAAGCCCTTCTCACTAATCTAACCCTGGCACAACCCAATCCAACCCACCGTCCCATTTCCTTGACTACCCAGGCCAAATCTCTGCATATAACGCTTCCTGCTTGCTTGATGTATCGTTACGAGCGCTAACATGCTTCCTTGGCAATAAGGTGTTTACTACCAGTCGTTTATGCTTGCCCCGCCCTCTTGGCGTCGCCTTGCTGCATGGACCACGGGATGGCTGTATCTTGTTGGCAACGTGACTATTACTTTGGCTGTCAACTTTGGAACTACGCTGTTTTATGTGGCCTGCATCAATGTCTTCACTGATTCGGAGGGCAATGACATCTTTCCTGCTTCAACATACCAGACCTTTCTTATCTTCCTGGCTATAACTATTTTCTCGAACCTAGTGTCGTCCTTGTGTAATAAATACTTGCCTTGGCTTGACGTAAGTATTCCGTCTTTTCATCCCGTCTTTTTGTTAGCCTTCATGACATGCGCGCTGGCACAGGGTTTTGCGCTAACAGGCTCTCGTTTTAGACGGCTGCCATTTACTGGACCTTTGCCGGTGTCATCGCCATTGCCATTTGCGTTCTAGTGCTTGCCAAGGAAGGCCGCCATAGCTCCAAGTACGTCTTTACTCACTTTGAGACAAACTCCGGCTGGGTCCCGGGTTGGTCCTTTTGCGTAGGACTACTTCATGCTGGCTATGCCACTTCGTCTACCGGCATGGTGATTTCCATGTGCGAGGAGGTCCACAACCCCGCTGTGCAGGTGCCTCGTGCTATGGTTACCACGATTTTCTTCAACACCATAGCTGGGCTGCTCTTCTTGGTCCCGATAGTCTACGTTCTCCCCGACATCGTCACCCTAATAAATATCCCCTCGGGCCAGCCCGTCCCCACCATCATTAAGTCTGCTGTTGGCTCTGCCGGCGGTGCATTTGGCCTGTTGGTTCCGATTATGGTGCTTGCCCTCATCTGTGGTATTGGCTGCACCACTGCTACCTCTCGTTGCGTTTGGGCCTTTGCCCGTGATGGAGCTATTCCTGGCTCTCGCTGGTGGAAGGAAATCAACCACAAGCTGGATGTGCCTCTGAACGCCATGGTTCTGTCTATGGTTGTGCAGGTCATTTTAGGTGCCATTTACTTTGGTTCCTCTGCCGCCTTCAACGCATTCTCCGGTGTTGGTGTCATCTGCCTAACATCGTCTTACGCGGCCCCCATTGCTATTAGCCTGTGGAACGGCCGCAGTCATATGAAGAATGCCAAGTTCCGTCTTGGAAGGGGTCTTGGCATCTTCTGCAACGTCATCTCGCTGGCCTGGTCTGCCCTGGCCCTCCCATTGTTCTGCATGCCGTCGTATCTCCCCGTTACGGCATCAACGGTCAACTATGCTCCGGCTGTATTTGCCGGCTCCATGGGCATCTCCGCACTGTGGTACATTGTATGGGGTCGCAAGAACTATATTGGACCCCCGACGCCGACTCCCGACGCCGACTCCCGACCCTCGACTTCCGACTCGCGACGCCCGACTCACGCGGAGCGGTGAGGATGAACAAGACCTATCGGCGACCCTGAGCGTAACCTTGGGCTTATGTTTTGACGTTGGCTTGCAACACACTCGACGGCAGCTTTTTTTCTTCGCGCCGTAGGGAGGAGAGGGGGAGGGGGGTACATTGGTAATTGTGTGTCATTTTATTGTTTTGAGGCTCCGAAATCTTTCGTACATATAAATAGCATTTTTAGATACCCTCTATATAGTCTTCTGCAGCGGCAGTATGCTAACTGAGGTTGGAGTTGCAGTGAGGTAATCTCCTCTCGGGCGTTTTAATTTTGGCACGAGCAGAAGCTAATTTTGGGTTGCCTCATATAGCTAAGCCAGCACATGCATTTGGTTGGTCATGATAGTCTTTGCCTACAGCGCATAACCTTGAAAAAAGTTAATGGCTAATAATTGCCCGTAGCCGGAGAGCATCAACAAAAACACAATATTTCTACTCAATGACGTGGGTGGAGTGGATCGATCCAGGCTCCCTTTTGTGCAGATGAGAGTTACTACTACCGACTGGCGCCTTTCCTACGCCCTTGTCAAGACCGTTTTCTGTCCCATCTTTGCAGCCTAGATCCATTTTGAGCTTGGCGGTGTTTAGCGAGGAACCATGAATTCTGCATCGACCGACATTCGAGCCACGCGGGCCGGCTACCGGCGGGACGCCCTGCGGGTAATGGGAGGCAGAACAAGACAGAGTCTGAAGATTCCACCACTAATGGATGATGATGGAATGGCCATTCATGAGACTTGGCCTCCTAGAGGCTAGCCTTTCGTGACAAGCCCCTACCCGGCCACCTATCGCTTGGTTCCGCTTCGTAATGGATCCGTCCGAGGAGGCGGTTGTTTTTGGGCTCTCATAGTGGGGCTGGATGCCACTTCTAGGCTAGGTAGTAGTTAGTTGGCTACCCCTCTATAAAAGGGGCGGGCTCTCCCATAGCGAGGAGGGAACACGAGAGTCGTGGCCAAGCAGAGAGAACAAGAAACTGCGTTTCTCCCCCCCGACGTCTGCTTTATCCCCGATTTGTCCCTTTGCCGTCGTTTCTCTTTATCTTGGTCCCTTCTTTCGGCGCTATTTCGGGCCATGGATCCCCACAAGTATCGCGAGCAGGCAGCCGCTGCGATCGACGACAGTAAGATTCCTGCTCCGTCCCCGCCCCAAACAGCAATAACCAATTACCGTCCGCGTTTATCATCCAAGGCTTTGGCTTTCGAGGCATTGAAGTTGGAAATCTAATTTCTCCCACCAGTTGCTGCATACTACGAACAGCTGCCTGATCTCAGGGTCATCTCCAATGTATCGCCGGGTTATCTCCGGCCTCTCTTGCCAGCCTCGGCCCCGGAGGAGCCAGAGCCCTTCTCGGACATCCAGGCCGACATCCAGTCTAAAATCATGCCCGGCCTGACCCATTGGCAGTCGCCTAATTTCATGGCCTTTTTCCCTGCTTCGTCCTCCCACCCTTCGATGGTTGCCGACATGTACTGCAATGCCTTTACTGGAGCTCACTTCAATTGGATTTGTTCTCCGGCAGCCACCGAGCTCGAGACCATTGTGCTTGACTGGCTTGCCCAGGCCCTGAACTTGCCTATCTGTTACCGAAGCACTGGACCCACAGGCGGCGGTGGCGTGATCCACGGCTCTGCCTCTGAAGCTATATTGACCGTTATGGTTGCCGCACGAGAAAAGTACCTTGGCGCGCAGGTGCGCCACTTGCCGGCCAGCACGCCTGTAGAGCTGGAGGCTTTAGAAGAGGCCAAGGCGGAACTACGCGGGAAGCTAGTTGTATTAGGCAGTGCCATGACGCACAGCAGCACAAAGAAGGCGGCCAAGATACTCGGCCTACGATATGCAAGCGTGCCCGTCAAGCGCGAGAATGGCTTTGCGCTTAAAGGCGACGATTTGGAGCAGACGGTGCGTCAACTTCGGGGCCGGGGGCTGCACCCTTTTTACCTGACTGCAACATATGGAACCACCGATGTTTGTGCTGTTGATGACTTTGAAGGTATTGCAAAGGCGCTTGAAACACTTGCACGCCAGTCGTCTCCTGTAAACGCGGAGACACAGCCTATTGAGGCGGCAGTTCGAGGGGATGCCGCTACCGGCAGCCAGGATGACATGGCGGGAGACATCTGGGTACACGTCGATGCTGCGTACGCTGGCAGCGCGCTTATTTTACCGGAATACCAGAACAATGAAGCCTCGGGGAGCCCATCGTCGCCCGCGATCTTTGAGCGCTTCCACAGCTTCAACTTCAACCCACACAAGTGGCTGTTGGTCAACTTCGACTGCTCTACTCTGTACGTACGCCGTTCTTCGTATTTGGTCGATGCGCTATCGATGACGCCCCCTTATCTGCGAAATGGATTCTCCGATGCCGGATTGGTCACAGATTATCGTGATTGGCAGATCCCGTTAGGTCGGCGCTTCCGAGCCTTGAAGCTGTGGTTTGTCATGCGTATGTTTGGACTGCAGGGGCTTCGCGAGCACTTGCGTAGCGGCATTTCTAGAGCCGAGATGTTGGCCGAGATGCTGCGCTCAAGACCGGATCTATTCGAAATTGTTTACGGCCCCTTGTATGCATTGGTCGTCTTCCGCCTAGCTTCTAGAAACCCAGAAAATAGGAATACCGACGAGGATGATGCGGATAGAGCAGCGAGGGGTTCTAGAATGTATGAAGCAATCAACGCTGCCGGGAAAATCTATTTAACTAGTTCCATGCCTGGGGGCCAATTCGCTATTAGGGTCTCGACAGCTGTTGCTTCTACCAAAGATTCACACATCCAAGACGCATTCGATATCTTGGTCAAGGAAGCTGAACTACTGCTGTAGTGCCACATCCGAGGCTCAAAGGAAGGGAGAGGCCAAGACGAATAAGATAGATGAACAAAGAATTCCAATACACAAACACAGACATATATATATATATTAAGGGTGGCTGGTATAATGTAGGGTTCGGCAAAGTTAGTCAAGGAAGTGGCGGTCGAGAGGCTAAAGATATCAAGAGTATAGATAAATCCATTGTTGTTCACCAGATCATATAGCATGCATACATTTTGACTTCATATACTCGCACGACGTGGAGCCATTGTCCGCCGCAACGCCTTGGAGGCAGCTTCAGTCTCTTCTTGCAATGGGAGCTTCCCTTCTTTACGCAACTGCGCCAGGAAATCAGTGCCAAACTTGTGGCCCACGTTGTATATCTCAGTGAACTTGCCAAAATCCAGAGTACCGTAATCATCAATAGGCGGTCTCATATAGATACATCCAGGCATAGTCTTCGCTCTTTCGAGCGCATCAACGCTGGACACATAAGCCAGTCTAGCCTGAATCTCGGAAAGAGTGGGTGGGTTAGGATGGCCTGAGAGAGGATTCCAACGGTTGAGGAAAGCCCAAAGTCCAGATAGAGAATCACCATATGTTTGTGGGGTATTATCGTCAAGCGCACCGACATCAACAGCAAAGATTATGGCCGCACCAAGCGACTTCATGTGAGCAACAGTTAAGTTATCGATATAACCACCGTCTAAAAGCATGCTGCCTTCATCGCATAGTGGTGGGAGAAGACCAGCAAGCGACATGGAAGCGCGAATATAGCGCCAGGCATATCCACTTGTGTGGATTTCCTGTCGACTTTTGCTGATATTGGTCGTATTGCAGTAGTACTCTAGCCAAAAGTCTTCAATCTGCGTGTTGCCGAAAATCTTGAAGATGCCACGGTTGAACTCGTGGCCGGTGGTGTAAGATGCAGTGGGGTAAGTAAGGTCAAAGGCAAACCGCCAAATGCTGGCCATGCGGCCGGCAAATTTTTTTGCTAACCCAAACATGGGCACAACATCAGCGTGACGCGCATAAAGCGCGCCGACAAACGATCCAATCGACGTACCTCCAATTAGGTCAACCGGGATCCCCGCCTCCTCGATTGCACGAATGATACCGATTTGGGCGATGCCGCGTGCTCCTCCACCTCCCAGAACCAGCCCAACAGACTTCCCACATAGACGTCTGGCTAGTCGATTGAAGTCGCCTTTAGACGGCAGTTCGGGTGTGTAATAATGACCAGGCCGTATCTTACGAGATGTGTACTTCTGGATCTCAGCCTGGATGATTTGCACACGCTCCTTCAAAGCAGAACCAAGTCGTCGCGGTTGAGTCACGGGTATTGAGTTAGGACCAAGAGGCATCTGCATGTGATAATGCCCACCGTTCACCCACATTCGGTTACGTAGCCATGATCGCGTCAGGCCGGGTTGAGAGAAGCGTTCGGCATGTAGAAGAATAAGAGTTTTGCGGGCTGTTGACTTCATCCCAAGCATGAAACGCTCGTACTCACCAATCTCGGGAGACCCATCAGCTAAAGCGAGCAACAGAATACTGTCGGCTTGAGTGATGCAAGTCTGAGTCCACGGAGAGTTGACACTGGTATCTAATATTCAAGTCAGGCTGGATGTTAGCGCAACTGCTTCGTCTGTGGCTGTATGCGACATGAAGGATATAGGAATTATAGTGATCAGGAAAAAATTAGAGTAAAGTTTTGGCCATCATAGAGTGCCTCCGTTTTTTGAATTTCTCATCATTTGCTGTCAGGTGAAAAGGGGAACAAGGATATAAGTGAGAGCTTTGTCTAGCATTACTTACCCGCAACATACAGCACAAGGTTGTGTTTTTCTTCAAGATCTGCAAGATACTGTGCCAGCTTGAGCTTGCCCATACGATTGAAGGCATGCTTGCCCATATGATTAAGTATAACGTCTTGATTGAGACAGACAGCCCCGTTGGGAGGGCCAACTTGCGCAAATGCAGCCATCAGCCGCGTTGCAAAGTCCATAACGGGAGTACCAGTTGTTACAGGCAAGACAGCAACGGTGCGAAGGTTATTTGTGGAAAACCCTTTTTGAAAGGCAGCGCTTGATCGAGAGTCCCCTAAATTGAGTGTTGAGGGATCCTCAATAAGCTTTCGCATGCGAGACGCGATGATTTTAGAAACCTTCATCATGATATTTGGATGTTCTTGAGCAAGACTGTTGAACAAAGTCCGGGGGAACTTGACTAGTTCCGTGTCCCGGATTGCATGCAAAGTTCCTGGTCTTGTCGACTCTGTCATGACTTCAATCTCACCAACACTCTCTCCTTGGCCATATTCAGCTAGAACATTGATCTGGCAGTCCTTTTTCTCTTCAACTAAGCGCAAGCGTCCATTGAGGACAATATAGATAGCCTCGCTCTCTTCGCCTTGGTGGAACAGAACTTGTCCGGCGTTGACCTGAACCCATTCTAGGGCAAAGTCAATATGTAGAATGAGGCGTGGCAAGATATTGGTCAGCCTCTTGGCCATGGTGAGCAGAATAATCGGGAACTTGTCAACAATTCTTTCAACTGATGCCCGAGGTAAAAATCCGACATAAACATCTGTCTTTGCACGTATGTCAATGAATGACCGGTAGGACGTAACTCCACCAATATAACCTGCAAGACATCCGGGTTTTATCAAGGCAATGCTCTTGCGGGGACGGCGTTTCGCTCTGTGGGAACGAATGCCTTCATGGGCATCTTCATCGGGCGACGAGGTGGAAGGTGTGTGATAGCTGGCTGGATCAACTTCGAGAATCCCTGTTGAGGTCTCCATATTTGTAGTTCCCATGTCTAAAAACCCATCAATGACATAGTACAGTCCAGCTGTGTGCTCGCCTTCTTCTACAAGAACCGAGCCTTTGGGGAAAAAGAGAATTTCCAAGTCATCACGCATATCATCAGCTAGAGCGTGGGCACTAGGAGAATGGAAAGCGTTGGTACTACCGGAAGCCATTGACTCTGTATCGCCCTCTCCAGAGCCCGATTCAAAAGGCCCCATGATACCAAAGGCATTAGTCGGGGTATGCCGGGCACGGCGGTCAAAGCTTCCCAGCCCAGGTGATTCCTCAGCCGATTCTGATTCTCGGGAAGGGAGGGCAGATTGGCCTAGTCCAAGTGATTGGAGTATACACTCCAATACAGATACTCGGAACACATTGTCTTCGGCAACAGAATCTCTGATATCAATGGGCTTTCGAGTGCCTTGTTTTGCAAAAGGATCGATGACTCTTCTGCCTGGGTGTTCCAAAGACACTCGGGGCGACGTTCCATATGTCCCAACCCTTTTTGGGGGGCGGACATGGTCCACTAACTCAGTTGGTTTAGAAGCACGTGGTAATGGGTTCCGGGGAGGAGCAATGGTTGAGCCAGTTGAGCCTTCAACGATTTGTTTGGAAAGGGATGAAAGAACTACATCTTTGCGAAGTCCAGTGCTAGACCGCCGACGGCGGCCAAGGACAGGATTATGTAGAGCAATAACCTTGGGGTCCTCCCCATTTTCCCGTAGATTGTCTCTTTCATCGCGAAACTTTTCCTTGAGTCTGTTTAATGCTTCACCTCGGAGCTCATTTGGAAGTTGGCACAAAGTATATCGAATCAAACTGCTTTCTGTACGAACTACATCGTCGGTAAGGCCAAGATAATTGTAAGCGTTTGCCAAGGTAACCCGCTGAAAGCGTGACAGAATGACATGGACAATGTGTGCTGTAGCTTTCGGGTACACCTTGATCAATCGTCTAAAAGCACTTGCTGGGATGATCGCCAAGGTAGTATCGACGGTAGCTCGGGCGATGATATCCGGATGAGCAGAGACTGATGTACCTCTATGCTTAAGGGGAGGCCGTGGATGGCGATGGCCATTTCCAGGTTTTGAGGTAGACTGGAGATCGATGGTTGGAATTCTGGGGAATGGCTCTGAAGTATTTGGTTGCGTTGGCTCTGTTGCAGCTAATGGAGGAGTACCAGGGGCTGACAGCATCGCGGCTGGACTGTGGTCTCGAAACGGGTGTTCGGTTGGGAAGACATCAGGCTGCTTGCGAATTGGTTCGTCATCGCTGGAGTAAACATTTATATCCTCAGTAAAGAGAGACATGATGGAAAACAAGGAAGACATGGGTGTGCCGTTCCGAACCTCGGTCAAAAGCTGGTATTGATGAGGTGCATAGCCTGGAGAATCATAGTCGGTTGAATCGATGTCATAGGTGGCAGGCTTTTCATATGGGGTACGAGACCCAGACTTGACGAAGATTTCAACAAGGCCATCAACAACAATGCAGAAGCCTTTTTCCTCTTCTAGATTAAAAGCTTCCCCAGCAACTAGCCGCTTTGTCTGCATGCTGCGAGTCAACTCATGGAATACAGAGCGTTCTAGATAGCCAAAGATTTTAATAGCGCTAAGGAACTCATCCAAATAGTTGGAAATGCCACTTTTGTGGCCTTCATCATGATTGTCAGGAGGGAGATCGACATTTGGCTCTTTTCGCTGAGGTTCCGGGGGCAATCTCGAGTACATGTTGAGAAAACGGTATCGGACAACCCATGCAACAGCGCTGCATATTGTAAACATTATTATGATTCTAGTCCACAGTTAGTTCAAGTCACTATTGGGTAGCAAAGAAATGTATCTTACAAAGTAGTAGCGTTCATAGTGACTGTCCATGTTGACGGAAATGCGGTAAAAATGAACGTAGGAATAGACATGGTCGTTAATCGAAGTGACCAGTACAAGATTGATGATACAAGATGCAGAAGGAAGAGAATGATTCTGCCCAAGAGCCCTAGCCATGTCGACGGCCCTTGGGCTTCGGTCGTCTCAGCAACGCCAGCCGCAGCCGTTTCCAATGAGAGTGCAATTGCATTAGCACTAGAGCTCAAAGCTTGAGATGGAGGTAGAATGGAGTCCATAGTGGGCTTGTTCGCTGAGATTTGAAAACAAAAGGCTAAAACAGGAAAAAACAGGGAAGAGGATAAAAAGTAGGTTTGAGTTGATGTGAAAGAGCTCCGAGATGGGAGCAATGTAGCAAGAGCTTTCACATAATGTGAGAAGCTTCCAAGCGAGGAAGAGAGACAGCAACGTCCTCAAGTGGCAATGATTACCAGAACCAAAGAGAGCTGGGATGGGCCTGGGAGGGAAGGGATTCGGGTAGAGATTGTGTGAGAAATAAAGAAACCGAGAGAAGAAAGTAGATTCCAAGAAAAATAGAGAGGCAGGACAAAGACTGTGTGGGTGGGTCAGTATATGGAGTTTAAGTGGGGTAGTGTAGGCCAAGCCCAGAGTTTCACGTGACTAGTCACATGGCTTAGCAGCTCTTTCTCGTGCTACGTTGATGACATCAGTTTGTAGTCCCCAAGCAATGGCGACTGTGAAGAATCAGTATTTTCTTTGTTAGCAACCTATAACCAGTTGAATTAATTCCCAGGAAACTACGAGTGCCACATAGAGCCACCATCTTTAATCGCCCGAAGCTCTAATTCGTGGCAATATATCAACGGTACTTGACCTAGACTTTCTAGCGCCTGAGCACCATTGACGCCAGACACTCTACACCGCTTCAGCTCCCCCATCTTCCCTCCTGGACAGGGCATCAGCTAAAAACCCCGTCGCATTCATTCATTCATTCAAAATGCCTTTTGGACAACTTGTAATTGGCAGTCCTGGTGCAGGCAAAAGCACATACTGTGACGGGAGTGGGTTTACCTTTATTAATGCGCCACCCAGATCTCTGGGTGTGCTCATACTACTCTACCAATATGACTAACATGTATACAAACATACAGTGTTTCAGTTTCTGGGTGCTATTGGCCGTTCATGTTCTGTCGTTAATTTGGACCCCGCCAACGAAAATACTAACTATCCACGTGCGATCGACATCCGCGACCTTGTCAAGCTAGAGGAGATCATGAAGGATGACAAGTTGGGCCCTAATGGAGCTATGCTATATGCTTTAGAGGAACTCGAGCACAACTTTGACTGGCTCGAGGAAAATTTGAATGCTCTTGATCAAGACTATGTCCTATTCGACTGCCCTGGACAAGTCGAACTGTATACCCATCACAACTCATTACGAAACATTATTCTCAAGCTACAGGCACTTGGATACAGGGTAAGCTACTAAGGTGCGAATCGTTAATTGTGACCTAGTTGCGTCGACTAACTGAACCTAGTTGGTGGTGGTTCATCTGTCCGATTCATTCTGCTTGACCCAGCCATCTCTCTACATTTCAAATGTACTGCTGTCTCTGAGAGCCATGATCCAGATGGACATGCCCCACGTCAACGTTTTAACCAAGATCGACAAGGTTTCCTCGTATGACCCATTGCCGCTAAATCTCGACTACTACACTGATGTTGACGACCTTTCCTATCTAACACCACTCCTCGAGAGCGAGTCGCCGATAATGGGCAACGAAAATTTTGCCCGATTAAACGCGGCTATAGCCAACCTCATCCAGAACTATAGTCTCGTTCGCTACGAGGTTCTAGCAGTAGAAAACAAGAAAAGCATGATGCATCTCCTGCGTGTCATTGATAGAGCAGGCGGGTACGTCTTCGGGGGGGCTGAGGGTGCAAACGATACAGTTTGGCAGGTAGCAATGCGCAACGAAAGCTCTATGGGGGATGATGTCGATATCCAAGAGCGTTGGATAGACAGCAAAGAAGAGTGGGACAAGATGGAACAGGAGCAGTGGGAAGATCAGCAGAAAATGGCAGCAGCGGAGGGAGGTCTAGACACAGACATGCCGGATCCGAGTATGACGGACCCTGATTTTGGCGACATGAAGCTCCCATCGAACATTGGAGTCAAGGTTGTACGAAAAATGTAATCAAGCACCAGCATATGCAGGTCTCATGAAGGAAAATAACTCGGCATGGGAAGAGAACCTTAAGCAGGAAGCCTGTCTTGGTCATTCATCGCCGCAATCCGACGACCCATCTACGTCCATGATATTCTCTCCGCTATCAAAGGTAGCATAGAAGGGTTCGTTTCTCGTTTTATTAGAAGCAGCATCCTTCGCAGCGAGGATGAACCGCCTTGCTCGCCGAATAGCCTCCTCTTCCGCTTTGCGTATAGTTCCACTAATATGAACAACACGGAACACACAGGACGTTGAACTGCCGGGGACATGACTCATCATTGTAAGCGCAGCCCAGACAAGACGATAGTACTTGCGAGACGCCTTCAAGATGAAGGTAGCCGTAGCGCAAGAAAGATATTTCACTGCATTTCATAAGGTCAGAATTAACGAAATGCAACAGATTGAATGAATCAAAAGCTGGAATATACACGTGACATTAGCTATGACTTGCCTGAAAGGCCAGAATCGGCAGCACCAAGGCCATAGTGACCAAAAAGCGACGACACCTCGGCGCGAATTGCCTTTAGCAATAAACGCGGATTGAGGTTTTCTGTAATGGGTCGATGAAGACTAACGTAATCCGGTACATCTGGGGTAGTATGTTTTGATGAAGAAGGTGGGCTAATGACATTGACCAGAATGTACCTCTCTTTAATTCTGACCATGGTGCTCGTGAGTGAAGTAGATGTGTTGGTTGGGTATCTTCACAAACATCTAGGTAGTTTGTTGGCAATCTTGATCATCGACAGAAATTCCTTGTAATTTAATACGGGCCCGCTTTTAAACACACTACAGGGTTTGTTAGGGTTATATTATGACTACCATGATGACCTTGGATATCGACATGCGCAGTTTTCAACATCATCATTGCAACACATTATGAGATTAGAAGCGAACATTGCCAACATTGTCCACATTTCTAGCTTTGAAAAATCTGCAACCTTGAATCACGCACACGATGCCGGGCCATGTGCTTAGAGTGGCGATTCTGGTTGTTTCAACTACTGCAGCCAAGGATCCCTCGACCGATCAATGCCAGGCTACACTTGCGGACCTTTTTAAAAGTCGCCCAGGTCAATGGGAAGTAGTAGACAAAAAGATTGTCCCTGACGGAATAAAGCACATTCAAAAACAGGTCACCACATGGACAGACCATGAGAACGACCCTCCAATCAACCTTATTATAACTACGGGAGGTACTGGGTTTTCCGTTGGTGACATCACACCCGAGGTAGGTAGCTCTATTACAGCAAAAATAGTAGCCATCCAAGAACTTACATCTAATGACATGTACACAGGCAATCTCTCCGCTACTAGAAAAGAAAGCGCCTGGCCTTGTTCACGCGATGCTGGCTTCTTCATTGCAAGTGACTCCATGTAAGCTTAGGCCATTTGCACCGACCGTTCGGCTCAAACATTCTCTAACATTAAATATAAAGTTGCTATGATGTCTCGTCCAGTAGCGGGTGTGCGCGATAGGACTGTTATCGTGACCCTTCCTGGCTCACCTAAGGGTGCCAAGGAAAACCTGGAGGCTCTTATCAACACTCTGCCCCACGCCTGCATGCAAACTTCTAGGATGGGCGCACGAGAGCTTCATGGAGCTGGATCCGATGCCGCTGCTGAGGGTGGTAAAGCAATAGATGAAGGGCAGATCAATACTCCTCGTCACCAAAGCGGCGGCCATGGGCAGTCACACTGCCACCATCATGGAGGTGGTTATGCCCAAGGTCATGGTCAGCTTGTACGCCATACAAAGTCCATTGGTGTTTCTGCTGCCTCTAATAACCCATCTTTGGGTCCATCTCGGCGTTACCGTGAATCTCCTTACCCTATGCTTTCCGTTGACGAGGCGCTTTCGGTCATAGGAATGCATATGCCGGCCCCTGAAGTCGTCCAATCATTACTTGATAGCACAATTGCAGGCAGCGTTTTGGCACAGGATATTGTGGCGAATGAAAATTTTCCAGCCTTTCGTGCGAGCATTGTGGATGGCTATGCTGTAGTTGTGCCTCCGGATGGAAACATGAAAAATGTTTTTCCTGTGACGGCTATATCACATGCTTCTGCCAGTGAGGAGAATCATGAACTGAGGGAAGGGCAAATTGCCCGCATTACAACCGGCGCACCACTGCCCAAAGGGGCAACATCGGTGATCATGGTCGAAGACACGATTCTAAAAAGCACTACCGCCGACGGCAAAGAAGAAAAGGAAGTTGAAATCCTCGCCGATGGCGTGAAACCCAACGAGAACATCCGTGAGATTGGAAGCGATATTGCCAAGGGTACAATTGTGCTCAAAAAAGGCGAAAAGATAACAGGAATTGGCGGTGAAATTGGCCTTCTTGCCGCTGTCGGTGCAGCCCAGGCCCAAACCTACCATAGTCCCACCGTCGCTGTCTTCTCCAGTGGCAACGAAATAGTATCGGTTGAAGATCAAACCAATTTGTTGCTTGGCCAGGTGCGCGATACCAACCGCCCAACTCTATTATCAGCAATTCAAAACTTTGGATTCAAGGCTGTAGACTGCGGTATTGCCCAAGACGTTACCGGGAGTCTGGAAAACAAGTTAAGAGAGTGTATGCGCTGTGCTGATGTGGTTGTGACAACAGGCGGTGCCTCTATGGGTGAATTGGACTTGATGAAGCCAACCATCGAGCGGGTCATGGGCGGCACTATTCACTTTGGCCGAGTGAACATGAAGCCTGGGAAGCCAACGACCTTTGCAACAGTTCCATTCAAAGACAACAATGGTAATCGAAAGACAAAGGCCATATTCTCACTTCCCGGAAACCCGGCGTCCGCATTGGTGACTTTCCACTTATTTGTGCTACCGGCTTTGCAACGGATGGCCGGAGAACGCTCGCCCGGATTGCCCAAAGCCATGGTTACGTTAAAGCATGATATTACCCTTGACCGAGGCCGCCCTGAGTATCACCGCGCAGTTGTATCAGCGACCCGAGAGGGAACTCTTGATGCATATAGTACGGGCAGTCAGAGAAGCTCCAACGTAGGAAGCTTGCGCTCAGCAAATGCCCTCCTCTGCATGCCTAGTGGACTAGAGCCAGTCAAAGCCGGAACCAAGGTAGAAGCCCTCCTGATGGGACCATTGAACGGGCTGTGACTATGAATTAGGGCACTGGTGCTTGAGTTTGAACATGCAAAATAGATGAAGTAGCTTTAAATAAAAATACGGCCATAGCTGTAGTTGACATGAAGAAAAAAGAACAAGACAACGGTATGGTTCTTGCAGGTCTTTCATAACACAAGCAAGTTACTTGTTTAGATCTGATTATACCAACCTATTCTACCCATAACAAAAGCAGAGAAATATAACGCCAAGTCAGATATCGCCAACAACGGTTCGAAGAATTCTAGGTTAGAAAGAAAGATGAGGGCGGTATCAAGAAACAATTGAATCGGCACACCATCAGGAATGGTACGAATTGCTGTGCCTAAGAGCATAATACAGGACTACAAGACACCGTGGATAGCTCTCAGTTACAATAATGACGCCAGGAGTTTTGACGGCAACTATCAGGAACGAGCACGGCTGTTACTGAGGATGAAGAGGCGTCTAGGCTGACTGAGAGAAGCCCGAGTCAAAGTCGACAATCAGTTGGCTCCAAAATTCGGGGCCTTGCCTGAAACCAGTAGCCCAATAATGAGACCAAATAGTCCCAGGACGGAGCTGAAGATTTCAATAACAAGGATTTTGACGAATCTATATTGGTTGATTTGTTAGTATCGCCATGATGGCCATATATACTTCAGGTCGGTTCCAAGATATTACGTACAGCGTAGGATCAGCAGCATCGGCAAGAGCAGCACCACTGCCGTTAATACCAACAGAGACACCGCACACGAGGTTGCAAAAACCAACGGTCAAGCCAGACCAGAACAGAGCATAACCAGTGAAGTAGCTGTTTCCGGAAAAGGCTTCGGCACCATCGACCTTGTTTATCTTGGAAGAGAATACGATGGCCATGATAACACCGTAAATAGCGACGACTTCGCAGAAGATGATAGATATTAGGTTCTTGGTTCGAATACGTGGCGCCTTGACACCGGCACCAAGAATTGTCGAGCCGGTCAGGAATATTCCCCTACATGACAGAACAGACTGTTAGTATAGGAGATTTGGATGTTGGGCTTCCACACATTCATGGCAAGTTTTTTTTTTTTTTTTTTCTGGCTGTAGATGCAGTTCACGGTAGACAAGACTCGGGCCACGAAAAGCCGAAAGCGAAAACAAGAAAGGTATAACGACGGATAGTAGCGCAAGGCTGGACGCTTTTGAAGGTACAAAAAGGCTTCAGTTGTGTGGAGGGATACATGACGGGACGGATTTACGCACCAAGCAGCTCCAACCACCGACAAGCCAATACAAAGACCAATGCCCATACTAGCCCAGGCGATGGGCGATACAGATTCGAGAAACTCGCCGACGTTAAAATGCTCGCCGCTGCCGGTAAACAGCATCACTGAAAGGAAGAAAAATATGTCAGTTCAGTTTTGCGATCCAGTGTGCGCGCATTAACACCGCGATAGCATAGGGGAACTGTAGGCAAGCCGAAGCCGCCATCACTGCTCCCACAACGGTTTGCGATTCCCAGTTCTACAGTTAAACAAGGAACAATCGCTGTCGTGGACTCTCAACTTACGGGCGCCGGCAATCGTAACTATGGAGGTAAAGGCCCCCAGGCCGTAGGTAAGTAGACTCATGGTGTATGCTCAGGTTGTTGCGGTTGCGAAAGAAAGTGAGGAAGGGGAGAAGGAAGAGAAAAAGGCTCGTCAGAAAATAGCAAAACAAGGTCGAATTATTCTGCTGTTGTATGGCCCGTGGCAAGATGGCAGAGGCATAAATTAAAGAACTCAAAATGTGTAGCTTCGCGTCAAAAGAAAGTGTTGCTGAGGCTCAGCATCAGGCGGCTTCGAAGCAGCACTACAGTTGCCCAAGCACCGCCATAGTTATAGTGCTTTAAACGCTGACAGCCAACCATTGACTCCCCTGCAAAGCTTTGGTCTCCGCCACACCTCAGTAAGGCCAAAGCGCCACAAATATGCTCCACAGTACAGTCTACAGCATAGCCGTACAGCCACAACGCTGTGGGCTGAGGCTCGCTGTCCTTGTTTCATGAACCATTCTCCTTCCAAACTATAAATACCGCACCTCAGCTCACCATCGTCATCTGCCTTTCTATCACACCGCGTCTATTGCAATCAATTAGGTCCCTCGTCGCTTTAATACAGTTGGTAGCTGCTAAGATATCGCTGAGCCTTATAACCGCAATCTCCATAGCACCTTCTGAAAACATTGTCTGAAGAGGCCGTCTGCTGCAATACCCTGGCAACAATCATCCAGAATGGCTCAGTCTAACCAGCAATCTTTCTACGAGCTGTACCGTCGCAGCAGGTACATCTCTCCTCAGTCGCGTGTGTCATGTGTCCTCCTTATTAAGTGATGTTGTTATTTTCTTGAAGCCCGCCGTGGACAGAAACACTCTTCCAATTCCCCTGTCTAGTATGCAGCGAGGCGCGACCTCATGGCCAGCTTGCTGTATACATTCTTTCAACCACGCCAAGGGGACAAGTCTACTAACGCGTCTTCTTTTTGGGTCGGTGATAGCATTGGTATGGCCTTGACCGATACTCTCGATGATCTTATTAGCGAGCAGCGCATTGATCCCCAGCTTGCTATTCGCGTCCTTGCCTGCTTCGACCAAGCCATCACCGAGGCGCTTCAAAAAACCGTCAAGTCCCGGCTGTCTTTCAAGGTAAATTGGAGCCCTTTATACATCTCCTCCTTTCTACTCTAGCTTCCTCGGCAGTGTTGCGTGTCCCGGTGAACACTAACTAACTGTTACCTGACTGGGTGGTCTATTTCTATAATCAGGGCAGCTTAGACACCTACCGCTTCTGTGACGAAGTGTGGACATTTCTTATTAAGAATGTAACATTCAAAATGGACGGCAATACACCACCTGTTACAGCAGATAAAGTGAAGATTGTTAGCTGCAATTCCAAGAAATCCGAGGGCCAATAACCGGGTCCGCCCGGCTGACTTGGGATTGGTGGTTTGTGTCTTTGCAACGGACACTCGTCAGATCTGACTAGCGCCATTATACCTCTACGGCATATGGAGTACTTGACTCATCCGCCCTTTGCGCGCTCATGTCACATTTGTGCGTTTCCTGGGATCTACTGGAGAGTCAAAGAGCCATCGATGCTTCGCACAAGAGACTCACCATCG
Source organism: Ceratocystis smalleyi (assembly GCA_003449175.1). NCBI lineage: Eukaryota > Fungi > Ascomycota > Sordariomycetes > Microascales > Ceratocystidaceae > Ceratocystis > Ceratocystis smalleyi. Next base: position 98,118 of record NETT01000005.1, on the reverse strand, counting down.
GCCAAACATTCACTGGATAGATGTATGCTACTTGTTTGTGTCCTCGACGGTGGACACCAGCGTCTTTATCTTGCACGAGCAGCTGTGTGCAAACATCCATGTCCTGTCTTGCAAAACCTACAATATCGACAGTCGATGTTGGCCAGGTTAGCCCTTTTATTTGTTCTTATTTGTTTTTGTGTTTATATGAGCCTGGCCGAATCTGTTGGTTGCTTTCTTTGCAACACAATATCTATTAATAAACTTATTTGATGTTTTTCGACAACAGTCTTGTTACACTTGATATGCTAGGGTTATCTGCATGCATTAACCCAGAAACAACAGCTACGAAGCTCCTCCTGAATGCTAGCCCATCTTCCCATTTTCAGACACTGCTTGCTGTCAATCAATTAACCTTTCATTCTTCTTTTTTTTTTTTTTTCGCTGTTCTTTTTGAATAATGTCCCGCCAGCGACGGTCTCCGATCATACTCAATAGTCCGCATAAAAACATGCCTTCTTCCGGATCCGAGCCTCTATTGTCCGAGCTATCCGGGGATCCGACGCGTTCAAAGAAGAAAGTCCAACAAAAATGGATTTTCCTGGCAGTCATGAGCGGGCTGATTGCAGCCACAAACGGCCTGTTTGCAAAGCTGTGAGTGGTCTTGATTCTTAATCCAAAGGCTAGGTTTCATGGCTTCTCCCCACTACTACGCGGCTGAACATAGCTAACTTTGAACGTGTGATGTAGATCGACCACTGAGAGCACCGGCAATATCGCTGCTGGCCTTGCTGAATTCCTTGGCTTGGGTGGACATGTGAAGCCGTTTGAGGCGGCTATGCGTTTAGTAAGTGTTTCTATACCGACCCCTAAAGGTCTCGAGAGCATGGGATTTGTCGCTGACCACCAACTAGTCGTTCTTCGTGCTGAACTTGGTTTGTAATGGCATCATGTGGGCATTGTTCACCCGTGCGTTAGCTACTGGGAACTCTACAACACAGGTATCTATGGTCAACACATCAGCAAACTTTATGGCTACGGCAGTAATGGGCTGGGCCATTTTCTCCGAGTCTCTCCCGCCATTGTGGTTTGTTGGCGCGTCGCTGCTGGTTATCGGTAACGTGATCATAGGAAATAAGGACGAGGGAAACCCTGAAGAGAATCTGAAAGTCAGCGATGATGCCGATGCAACAGTGCTACAGTCTCTGCGGGATAGGGAGATGGGTACTGAACGGTATCACGATGATGAAGACATTCCGCAGCTGAGTCCTACGGTTACCTCTCATAGCTGAGCTACATCGAGGGTGGTATTCGGGTTGTCTTTTAAACGCCTATATCAACAAAACAACTATCATCTCACTGATAATTCTATTTCATCCTCATCTTCCCCCTGTAGTGTGCTCGGCATCATGGGGTTTCTTTGGCTAAATGCCATGTTGTCGTTCATAGCCCGCAGATGAATCCTTCCACCAGACACGGAGAACGCGCGGTCAGCCACCCAACCAGATACTCTTTGAATTAATAGCCAAAGCTTTTCTTGGGCGTCTTCGAAGGCGTCACGCACACCAATCTCTGTGCCTTCGACCTTGTGCTGGAACTTTAGGCAATCCTTGACCGTTACTAGACCTACAAGTTTGCCCTGGAATTCAGTGAGAATGACACGAGGCCCGATTTTGCAGAATAGGTCGATGACAGTCTCCAGGGGGAGATTGGGATTAGCTGTGATAGGCGCGGAATCGACATAGCGACCAAAGTCTATGGGAGCATTGGCCGGGGAAGTATCTGGGTTATCCTCTCTCAAAAACCGAGCAGCATCATGTGGGGGGATGAAATTGCATGGTGTACAAGGAGCGACGGGACGGTTTCTGCAGATACGGCCAACAGCGTAACGCAACTCAGTATGGCCAATGTACCCGTAGAGAATACGATTTTCGTCGCTTTCCACGACTGGAAATCCTTGGTATTTATCAGACGAAAGGAGGTTCTCGACGTCCTTTAGCTCCAAGCCGGTCATGGGGATAGTGACGACAGCAGTGCGCATCACACGGGACACTGGGACCCCAAAGTTGTGTTCTTCCTTGCTATCCAAGAATGGGAACCCGCTAAACGGAATGACTCGGTCCGCGATACCGCCCTTTCCGCCAAGAAGTGTAGTAACCAACTTGCTCATGCCTACTACAATCATGGTGGGAAGAATGTAGTCTACGGCACCAGTAAGCTCGAACATGATAACGACTACAGACACTGTTAGATGCATGATGCCACTTAGTGCTGCAGCGGCTCCCAGTAGAGCATATGTCCCCGGCGTGATGCAGGGCTCCTCGGGCTTGCACGAACTAAAGAACATGCTCTCAGGCGATGACTCGTGCAGGGCTTGCACAATAATGCCAACAGCGCGTCCGAACGAGGCACCGATAGCCATGGAGGGCACGAAAATGCCAGCAGGGACTTTGCAGCCATAGGAAATCACCACAAGGCCGAACCGCAGTGTAGTTGCAAGTAGAAGAGAGGTGATGTTCCAAAAGCGCTTTTCTTTCTCGCAAAGTCCATGGTAATCTTCTGCGCCCTCGCATTCTAGAAACAGAATCTCCATGCTCTTGGCCATTTCGATTCTCAAGAATGCATTTGGATAGCAAAGTACAGCCGTAATGGCTGCTAAAACTACAGCTTCAAGAACGGGATATGAGGAGAGTCTCTTCTTTCGAAAGGCCTGGTACTTCAGGTTTAAGTAGATCATGCACTCGCCATAAAGGCCGCCCAGGATTCCGAGCAGGACATAAAACAAGATCTCGAAGAAGTGCCACGACCTATCATAATGCACTTGGAAAAGGACAAGTTGCCCTGTACGGAATGGATTCATGGCGGAAAGGGTAGCAACAGCGACCAGGGCACAAAAGTAGCTGCGCCATAGTGTGCGGAGAGGGAAGTATGTTGACATCTCTTCAAGAGAGAACAAAACTCCGCCAATTGGACTACCAAAAGCTACGGCTACGCCGGCAGCGGCACCCGCACAAAGAACCTCACGGGTTTTGGATGCGTTTTGCTTGTATTTGCCGAACATGCGAGAAATAACGTTGCTGGTGCACACGGCATAATGCACACTGGGGCCTTCTTTCCCAACAGATAGACCCGAAGCAATGGTGATTGGAAGAGCAACAGACTTGATGAAGAGGGTCCAGAAGCCAAGGAAGCCTTTCATCACGAAGCCAGCTATAATGCATTTGATTTCGGAGATTCCGGACCCTGCAGCATATGGCGCATATGCTTGGACAAGACTGGCAGATGCTAATGCAAAGGAGACCTGGAACGGTTAGATACACAGCAGATCTGAAGCCATAGGTGCAGAGCTCGGCGACTTACAGCCATGAAGGTGTATATAAGATAGTTTATTAGCGCAAAGCCGGACCAATTCTCCCAAGCATCGCAGCCTGCAGGTTGAAATATTAGAAACTTGATACCTGCGCTTCCCTTTGTGCCTTTAGCCATACTCACCGTTATCTTCGCCCCAACAGCAGAACTCTTCGTTTAGGTAAAATGCTGTTTTACAATGGCCGATCTTGATATCCGAAAGCCATTCTGAGACAATATTGATAATGGCTGCAATCATGCCGATTGCCATGCCAATAAACGTTACCACCATCCAGGCCTGGCCGGCTTCATAAGATTCGTATAGGCGATACTTCCAGCCAACCTTGCCATTATTATTTCGCCAGCCGCTGAGCTGTTGCTTTCGTAATTGTCGCCTGGCGTGCTCACGAACAGCATCTTGGACCCAGTCTACAAAGCACCGTTAGAGACCAAGTATTAGTCATATTATCTCTCAAGCTGCCGAATAGTTCTAGGTGCCGTCATACCGATGGTAGTAAAGTCCTGAGGCGGAAAAGACCATTAGCTACTGTAGTCAGGCTGGGGATAGCGGGGAATGGACCGGACAGCGCTCACCTCATAGCGCTTGATTTCTGCAATCTCCTCCTCGATTTGCTGCTCGCCGGCCTCGTTTCGTAGACCATGCTCAATATTGTAGTCAACTCCCGCCGAAGATGCGGTTGAGCGTGTTCGTGCTCGTACGTGGACAGACCGTTGTTGGGCTGGAGGGAGAGGAGCGCCCGAGTCCATGGTTGAAGCTATAACTGTAGCTGTATGCGTTCCCGAAGCTTAAAACGTTGTGATTGGTCGTGGGCGAAATCTCATCATCTGAGCCGTGGGACGGAGCGTGAAGCGAAGCGAAGGCTGTTATTCTAGCGAAGCATGTGGAGTTGTCAAATGGGCCGCCGCGGATTTGACGGTGGGATGAGGTCAGCCTTAGTAAGCGGTATGGATGGCTTGAGGTGCTGGGGGCGGCAGGCAGCGATGTGCTACGATAAGTAATTTGTGACTCGAGCAATTGATGGTGGTGTTGGTGAATATGTGTTCTTGGAGTGACGTCGTTCAAGCAGAGCTAGATGTGTAGGAACCATTTACTACGAGTAGTTTATAGGTCTTTACAGGGGCTTTGGCGCCTTGCTACAGTGGAGCCTATGTATCTAGGGACTCTAAAGTCCTGGCTCTGGGTGCTGCTTGGTTTTCGTAGTGGGGCCATTAGCTAAACACGTTCCCAAGGAGTGAACCGCGACTTTCGGTATCAAGTTCAAGCTTGGGTTCTTGTTATATCTTCGCACACACGTTTCTTCAAATCATATCATGGTTGACATCAAGACGATCCCGAAGAGGAAGCCCACTGGCCAGACTCAGCTTCCTCGTAAGCTTACCGCTATTGCAGCCCGTTATTGTGGCCTCCTTTACTGACTATATGGATGCAAGTGACCCGCGTAAAGAAGATTATCGCTGTAGACCCTGACATCACCACATGCTCTAACAATGCTGCCTTCTTGATAACACTTGCTGCTGTAAGTTCTCACAGACACTTGTAGTCTCAAGCTGTGCATTTAGTTAACCGCCATATAGGAGCTCTTTGTTCAACACCTTGCAACCGAGTCTCACACCGCAACGAAGCTAGACCGCAAGCCTCGCCGCAACATTCAGTACAAAGATGTTGGTACGTATCAAAGACAGAAAGCATCTCATCCTCCTATATCCGCAGCATTTGCCACACCTTAGCCTGGCCGATGTCTAACGTCTGCATAGCAACCGCCGTCGCACACAATGACCATTTTGAGTTCCTTGAAGATATCGTGCCCAAGACACAACCGCTCCGGAAAATCAGGGAGCAGGCTGCCGCCACGCGAGCAGGGATTAACGGTGACAAGAAGGTTGATGAGGTGCCTAGTAACCGAAGTCAGAAACAACTGATTAATGGCTCAGGCATGCTAGGCTTGGCTGGACTCAAGCCGGGCCAAGATGCGCTGGAAGACGATGTTGAGATGGGCGGATAGGCTTGTTGTGATTATTGCTTTCTTTCAACGGCTGCAGATGTATACGTGATTTCATGTCCTGGAGTTGTCAGGCGAGTATGCCATTAGCGGCAACGTCTCAGCCTGTTTCTTTGCAGCCGTAAAATTACTTTAAAATGCAATGTCATCATCCCTGAGCTGAAATATTACTTGTCGAGACAGACACTGTCCTATCTATTGTACGATGGCTCGACCATCTAAAACTGTATGAAGATTGCAACATATAATTTTTCGCAAGAGTCCGTCCTGCACACGCAAACGCCAGTCCAAACATTCCCAGATCAATCGTGATTCGAGCGGCCCTCTACAAGTATTTGCAAGGGTGGGAAGATATAAAATAGAAGCAAAGAATATGAACGAAACATGATAAAAGCAGATGATAGCGCGATGTCGAAAGCTGACAGCATCGGGGTTTGCGGTAGTGTTTAACCGGCCATGACATCGTCTTCCTCTAGGTGGAATCCTGGAGGCAGTCTTCCCTCGTTTAGAATCTTCTCAAGCCGGATGATCTCTTGAAGGGTGGTAGCGTTCTTGATCATGTCCTGCAGGCGCAGTTTCTCCTTGTCCGTGAGCTTCATGCGCGCCAGCTTTGACGTGTGCGCGGTGTCTTCGCTTGACGCTGAAGGGGCTGAAGATCGGTTGCCAAGTATCTGATCATGGGTTGTTAGCATAAGCGTGCACGGCTAGTTCTAGAAGAGATTGCAAGATACAAGCGTACCTCTGTTGTTAGTGCTGTTGGTTCATCCTCCGTTCCAAATAACTCGGCGGCTCGGTCTCTTTCTGCTTGCTTGACCTTTTGGTAGTCTAAGAACCGCACTGAAGGGCATTTCCACACGACCCAGTAGCGGTAATGCTCATGCTTAGTTATGGGATTGTCGGCCAAGACCAGATGAGTCAGGAGCTTCAGCCCACCCAGAGGCTCGATATCAGCCAGCTGCTGGAGGCTGTTGGATGCCAGTACCAGGCTTCTCAAGCTAGGAATGGAGTTTGCAACGGTGGGCTGGATTGAGGAGACACGGTTCCGCGCAAGTAGAAGTGTGGTGAGACGAGGAGAAAGAGGAAAGTTTCCCAGCGTCTGGATGTCATTATCGGTAAAGTCTATCGAGTCATGGGGCTACGGGCGTAGCAAGTCAGCGAAAGAGAGCTTATACCAAGAGCTAGGAGGAAAAGAACTTACGCCTGCCACGCCGATATTCTCAATGTTGGGTATTCTGTGTCCTGTTATATTCCAAGGGAAATCTGCTATCAATGCTGATCCATGACATAATCAAGTGGTGTTGTAGCATCTGTTCTTTCCAAACATACCTCGTAGATCCAGCTCACGCTCTTTGAGAGGGTTGAGATAGGACAAAGACGACTTGATGAGGTCAGGCGTCAATCTCATGGTGAAGGATTTCAGCAATGCCAGACTTTGGGGAGTCCGAAAGCAAGACAGCGACTGCAGCACAGTTAGGATGTGCTTTAGGGGTGTGTTTCGTGAAAAATTGGGTGTTAATTGCTGGTGGTGGTTTACATATACCAAGGCGGCAAGCAAGGCTGAAGATTTGATCCCAAAATTTGAGACCAACAGCAGCAAGGCCAGCTCGGTTGGCTTCTAGCAGGGGGGGGGGGCAGTAAAAAGAAGTGGCCCATATTTTGGCGGGGCACTTTGTCAAAGCTCTGGCTGGAGATACCTAGTACTGAACCATGCTTAGCCGGATATTAGCCGTATAGCTTTACAAGCGCAGCGACAGCGTCATCTATTTTGCTCTACGTCGATAGCTGTTGTTATTGTTTCTACAGATAATCGTCTTTGGTTTCCTTTTGGTCGCTTTCATTTTTTGCCTTGAATAGGCGTTCTCAGCACTAAGCGTTATGGACCAGCGCAAGATTCTGGAATTCTACCACCTCTCCACACCCTTCCCAACCGAATGGCCAGCAGAGAACAACAGCGACGAATCTGAAGATGAAGAGCTCAAGGCAAAGTCCCAGCGACGAAAGTCTAGATACCAGGCGCTCGAGAAGGCCCGCAAAAGCATGATGCCCAAGGGGCGCTCATCAAATAACTCCAGTGCAGTCCAGATGGATGAGCCAGATCCGCTAGGCACCTCTGATAGTGTAGTGAGATCCCTTCGTCAAATGGGCATTAGAGTTGAGGATAGACCACAACTGAGTATGCCTTCTCTTTCAGTTTCTTGTGTCTAGACACCATGATGCTGATATGAATCCTAGGGAACCAATTTATGCTTTCTTCGACTACGTTCTCGCCTGCCGTTTTTCTCTCTCAAATCCACGGCCAAGACGACACACGCAGCCTAATCACTGGCCTCGACAATTTATCTCAATCGATTGACCAGAAGTCTGCCTCGCTGAAAGTCCTCGTCGAGTCTAATTTTGAGCGGTTCGTCAAGGCTAAAGCCACAATCGACAACGTCTATCGAGAAATGAAGTATCGAGGCGCCGATCAAGAATTGCTCGCCACCAGGTCACAACAGCAAACACTGCATTCTCGGCGAGCAAGTCGCAACAGCTTCAGAAATAGCGTACTTTCGCCCAATACGCTGCCTTCAACCCTGATTCCCGAAGAAAAGAAAAAAAATGCGCTGCTAAAGGAGAGTGAGTACGGCGTGATGGGAATCAAAGCCCCTCTCCTCGAAGTCTCGGCCAAGGCCGAAGATGTATGGGGCCCGGCTCTCGGCGGCCGAGAAAAAGAAAACAGCCTTAAGCTCTTGATGAGTAATTTCGACCGATACAAAGAGTATACAGAACTTGGATCTTCTATCGCCGATAGTATCAGACGCAAGGACCTGGAGTCTCTAGTAGAAGACTACAACAAGGCACGCCAATTTGTAGAGGACAGCCGCAATTTAGCAAAGCAGGCAGCAGCAAAGCAGCTTAATCTGTCAGATAACCAGATCTACCAGCTTCTCATTGCCGGCCGCATGTGGAGTGATGTTGAAGACCAAATTCAGACATTCAAGCGTTCCATCTGGCGCAAACTCACATCAACACACCAAGTCGCTCGCTCTGACGGCCGCACCGGCCAATCACAGGACCAGTACATGGAGCACATCACACTACTTTTGGAGCTTGGTGTCGACCAAAACCCCATATACATGTGGCTTGCTAGTGAATGGGAGTTTCTCAAGGGTCGGATTCAAACAACTGCCGATCGCTGCAAAGTTGAAATTGAGGTGCTACGGCGCCGACTTGCGAACAGAGATAGGCCAAACCCCCACGTCGTGGCTTCTCACTTGAAATCTCTGGGCCGGCAGATAATTGAAAGCAAGCCATCGCAGTATGACACTACTGACGTCATTGAACTGTGGGAGAAGATGCAGGCATTCCTCTCTACCCTGTTGTCTTCCCAAGGTATTCTTGGAGAGATAGTTGAATTTGAACGAACTTTGCGCGGGTTTGTTGACGGAACAACCCAAAGAACGTTGCCGATTGGCTTCCAAGGAGAGTCAGTCCAGCACCACCAACTGACTCCCGAGGGCACCGAAACTCTGGAAAAGGGTGTTGTTGAGTTGGTTGATTCCCTGAGAGACCATGTGTTTTCATTCTTTGCGGGTCTTCCACCAGAAGACATATCCCTTTTGTTCTCTCCCTTGCCTCCCTCTCCGTCTCCTGCGGGCGCAAATATGAATGGGCACATGACACCTCGGTCAGGCCGTGATGTGCGCCTCAACCTAGACCCACTGAACGTGCCTCCAACCACCAAACGCGGCGAGGCATGGGAAAAGTTTGCGTTCTGGCCGCCATGGTCTAATTCCATTAGCGGCGTGCACTACCTGTCCAAAATGCTTGCCCTTGTTGGATCTGGAGCAGCAGACCTTGCTGGTCTACGCCCAGTCAAGGCTGTTGACCCTACAGTTGTTGATCGCCTGAGAAACTTAGTGGGTGTTGCCCGAGAGAGATGTGTCACCGCTTTGTGCCCAGCCTGGAACACGGATGCTGAAAATGTCAAGTACGTTGAAGATTGGCATCGTTCCGTCGACCAGGGTGATGTTACAAAGATGCCCGCCAGCTTTGCAGCGTTTGAAGGGACTATGCTGGCTGGCATGCAGAAGATCTTATACATTTCAGAAGCCATGTCGAAGTCTGAAGCCGGCGATATCGTGCTGCCGCCACCCGCTAAGTTGCAGCAAATGGTGCGTAGTCAGTATGTCACAACTCTCTACAAGGCACTGAGTGGTATGGTAGAAAATGCAGAACGGTCCATCAAGACGACTGGTGATGACTGGACAACAGAATTCGACCGCAGTACTCTTTCTTCATCTATTCCAGTATCAGTGCCAGGGGGCCGCAGGCCTCTAGATGCTGGTGATAGGGTAAGACATTCCTCTAATCTTTTCAAAGTTTGTTTCATTCTAGTTAACCCCCTTTTTCTTCTAGAATGTGCGCATGCTACTCACTCTAAGCAATTTACAAGCACTACGCTCACAGGTCGTTCCCAGCCTCAACTCTCAGTTTGAAAATGCCTTCTCGGTGAAACTCACCGACGAGTCTAAAACAATCAAGGACGTCCTCGGCCAAATTGATGCCCGACTTTTCCAGTCGTATACCCGCCCAGCTATGGAAAACCTGCGTGCTATCGTTAAAGCTGGGATCTTGTCGCCTTCATGGGTCCCTAGGCATGGCGTCAGGCCGACAGAAGCTAGACCGTACATATATGAAGCATTGCTTAGTCTAGTGCTTATTCACAGCCAGGTCTCTACAACTACACCTTCGCTAACTAACCAAATACTTTCATTTCTGCTGGAGCAACTTACGCAGGAGATGCTTGAAGTATTCAAGGTTCGTGATCGGTATCCTCTGGAGGCCTTGATGCAAGCAACTCTTGATGTTGAGTTTGTCTCCCAGACTCTCAGCCAGTATACTTCTCCTAAAGCCGGGGACATGCAAGGTGTCATCTACCAAGAGCTAGACTCTCGAACCGATAACGATGCCCGTGCTCGACTACAATCCGAGCTTCCCGAAATGCGCAATACCCTCAAGAAGCTACGCGAGGCGAGCAAGAACGAGTTTGCCTGTTTCCGTAAGCCCAAGAGATCCGCTATGCCAGGGCTTGAGAGACGTGATACGGACAGTTCTGTGACTGGTTATTAGCGAGAATTGGGACTATGGGGAGAGGTGGCTTGGCACTGAAATTATATACTCAATCATACTATCATGCACTTTTCTCTTCTTAGCAAACCAGCCAGCCTACTTGTGCTAGTAGAAAATGTCAACACATATATATATATATTATACGGACAATTGCCGCAAAGAGGAAAACGAGCTTTTCTTCCTGGGGTTTTGCCGTTTGTGAAGGGCAAGGATAAATTGCAAGTAAATTAGGAAGTCTATGATGTGTATAGATAACTTAGCCTGCGTGTGCAGGAAGCAAACTGTATAGAAACTTGCGAAACTAGAACAGGGAGGGTATGATAGCAAAAGGCTAGGCAAGGAAGGAAAAACAACGGCCTACAGGCCTCGCAAAAGGGAAAGGCGCAAAGGCAATACAAGGAGAAGAAACTCGGGTTCTTAAAGTCATTATCATAAGTGAAGGTGAAAGAAAGCAAGGGAAACGGAAAAGGGAGGATAGATAGGAAGAAAAGCTCGTGACAGGAAGACATGGCGTGGTGCATGCATGTACGTATGCAGAGCCAGAGAGCACGCACTAGTTTCCAAGTAGCAGCTGCGAGCAGAGCGTCAGTTCAAGGCACCGAGAGTCTACAGGATTAAACTCGGCCTTTTCCTGTCGTGTTCGCAAAGTCTCATCTAGAGTAAACCAAGACATGTTAGTAGAACAGAATACACAGGCAAATCATAGCTATGGCTGGCCATGGCTATCGAGGCTTTATCCAGGACCTACCAGTGACGCTAATGTTCTTATAAAACGCCGCGAACTCAGGCCCGGCCGATTCATTTGGAAACAGCAAGCCCGTTTCCTCATCACGGTTTACCTGCGGTAGAACGCGCCGGCAATTCAAAAGCAACTTTAGCAAGCTGGCCAGATTAGCACCCTGCCCAATGAATGACTCGGGCTGTCTCTCCAATGGCCAACCACCTCGCAAATTCTGCTGCTCCCAAGCCCGGAAGCCCCAGGTACTTTTTTCAATGCAGTTTAAAAACACAAGAGCCGTAAGAAACATGTGGAATCCAATCTTGACCTTGGAGTCCTGGAGGTGTCGCTGCATCTTATTTAGCAGAGATCTCGAGGTAGTGTTGCCCTTGCGCTCGGCAGCAGCATTCAGCTGTATCAGCATAACCGAGTAAATGTCGATGCCAAGTCGCTCATTAGGGTCGCGAATCCAGCGCTCCAAGTTTTCCGATGGCCTCTTTTCAAGGATATGCCATTGCCGCTCACGGTCAATTATATCGACAAGGCCCCATAGCTCAAGGGCATGACGCAGGAGCTCATCTGCGGTCTCATTACATGCTTCGTATGCAGTGGTGAGGATCATGCGCACCACGGGTGACGGCTCATGTTCGATGAGAAGGGGAAGGACCTGCTTCATGTACTCTTCAATTTTGGCAGGCATATCCTCCGAGTCACAGTCAATCATGATCGACCGGGTTTCCATTTCAGGATCTTGTTCCGGAGGCGTACCCTCTTTGTGTGTGTTGATTTCAAAGGTACGTAAAATGATCTTGCTTTCGGCGGCAGGGAACAAGCTCCCCTCAATGTACGACTCGCCAGTGGCCAGTTGCACGGTACTTTTAATCATGTTGTATCTGTTCTGAGCCAATACAACCTGCACGCCAGCGGAATAAAGCTCAAGCTGTTCATGGAGGCGTGTTCGCACACACCCTGCGCGCCACACACGCGGCGAAAGAACTTTGCAGCAAGTCTCACACGGGTCGCCTTTACCACATGTCTTCCGGAGAATACGGCACCGGATACAGGCGCCTAGCTTACGAACCTCTTGAACTTCTTTGCGGCGGGCAGCACTAAAACGGGCTCGGGCATGTTTTGGCCGCCCGTTAGGGGAAAGATCCGTTGCGCCCATGCGCACACCCCCCCTATGGCCCGGAACCGGTGTTCTAGAAAGGTCTCGCGCCACTGCGGGTTGTGACTTGTTGGTTACGTAAGTCATCCCTCCCCAGTCAGCACTGTCACCGACCTGGAAGGCATGAGATTCAGATGCGTTGGAGTTTGCAGCAGCAGCAACAGCGACTGCAGCAGCAGCAACAGCATCAGCATGTGCTTGGGCTTGAGCTTCAACATCAGCTTGAGCTTGGGCCTGGGCTTGCTCGACAGCCTGTTGAACAGCTTCTTGTGTAGGGTGTGTAGCGTGTGATTCGTGAGAGACATGAGTCATCTGTGCTCCGTGGGCTGCCTGCGCCTCATGGTCGCCATGTACCGTCGGCAGAGTGTGTGCGGTTTGCGAGGCTACTAGTTGCGGATCAAGAAGCGAGTTTGTGAGGCGGGCAGTAGCAGCTTCGGCAACGGAGAGATCTGTAGCTGCAGAAGCTGCCTCAAGCCTGGCAACATCGGTCGATGACAGCATCAGATCATCGTGGGAGTAGTGGTGTTCGTGTTGTTCGTTGCTTTGATTTCCCTTGAGCTCTTGCGATTGCCGCTGCTGATCATCGTTCTTGGGCTCGTCGTGCTGGTCTTTCGTAGCAAGGGACTCGGCTATTGGGCTATGTGGCTTCGATATCCCATTGGCTACACCATGAGTAGTAGAATCGGTGTCGTGAGTATTGGTTGTCAGTAACGAATGTGAGGGCGAGCCAGAGGTCGGATCCGGATGAAATTCTGGGGGCAGAAGGGAGTTCAAGCTTTGTTGGGCCATGGCTGCGGATGTGGCATCATAGCTTGAGGGGGGGTTGTCGAGAGTGAACTGGTCTGGAAGGTCGAATCGGTCAGCGCCCTGGAGGCCATTTCCACTCATGTTCCCCATGCCAGAGTTGTCGCCATTTGAAAGTTGCACGTGGACCAGCGCTGAGCCGGGGCGATCATGCTTCTCGCTCATATCGACTTGGCGGGAAGCCTCCGCCAATGCTTCCAGGGCGCTCCATTGTTGTGCGAGAATAGTGTCGGTGGCAGAAGCAACATCAACAGCATTATGGGCCGTGACGCCGGCGGATAGTCGTTCGGCAACAGGCGGCACACTCGGTATTCCGTGGAGAGTCAAGCAGGCATTTATACGCTCAGTCTCTGAAATGGCTGGGCATTTGCCGCTCTTTGTAATATGGCCAGTCAAGCTGTCTATACGGCCCTTGGGGAAGTCTTCACCACAAAGCTTGCAAGTATGGGGATAGCGATTACTATTATCAGCCAGCTTGGGCCCACGCTGGAAGTACTCCAGAATAAGCGGATTCGGTTTGCGGCCCATGGCTAGTCTAAAGCTGATTTTCGGGAGTCTAACAGCCTATCAAGCTGTCGCGATGAATAACAAGTGTAAAAAGGCGACCAAGATCAATGAGGAATCCGAGTAGGCTGTTGGTCCAAGCCCAACTAAACACGCTCACCCACTGGTGTTTATTATATTGGCACAAAAGAGGGCCAAAGCAGCGTAGTAGAGGGACAGAAACAGCGAAATAAGACGTGGAAATCAAGAGACAATGATTGCAATGTTAACATAGCCCGGTATCTCGTCTCTTGGGTGCCTTACTGGTAGCCGGTAGGCTTGATGTTTGGCGGTGCTGGCAAGATGAAATTCTGCCAATCCTGACCGACAAAAATTCTCACACCGCCTCCAGTTCATCCTCGTACAAGACCCACCTCGAGCCCTAAGCTTGCAGCTTCTCATTGGCAGAGCGTCCACCGCCTATCACTTGCCGCAGTTTAGCCGCAACTCGCAACTTTGAGGCTGGTGGGAGTTTGCTTGGTCTAGCACCATCCTGTTACCCAGCGTCATCGTCACGATTAGATTGTTTGAGTCAAAGGAATAGGCTGATGTATTCTGCCAGATCAGAGCTTCCTTCTAGTGTATCGATGAAGCGTTGACAGCTCTGTGTAAGTGAGTGCAAATCCATTGCGCCAATAGGGGTTAGACGGCAATGTGACTAGGGTTACAAAGCTGTTCTCGACCAGCGTCTTTTCGACTGTTGGCTGGGCTGTTCAGTGTTAGACTTGATCATTTGTCTAACTTTCCCGAAGCCAGATTTTTGCTGGTTTTAGTGCGTGTGTCTAGACTGCCTTGTCCAACTGGATGGTCGATTGCTGATCCCTTTGTATGACTTCATAGAGGCTATCCAAGCAGTGCTTTTAAATAGCTCCTTGCGCTGGTCTCTCGCCCCATCTCCTTGTTCCTCCCTTCCCTCTTGGCTTGCCGTGTCGTGTGTTGGATGCACGCAGTGGGAATGTTATCTATGATCACGTTTACATCACTATAAAGCAGCCGTCGGATATTTTCTTCTTACTCGCGCTGCGGTTGATCATGGTATCTCCAAGGAAGCTTCATATCCTGGCTGTGGCTACCCTCGCTGCGGCAAGACAGCACCTAGCTGAATATGTCCTTACTGATGTGAGTCCCTGCCTTCTCGATTGGTCGATGCTGACATTTCTAACATCATACAAAGACAGGATCAATAAATGGCGGCAACACATTTCCAGGCGTAACTGTCCCTCTTGGAATGGTCAAGCTGGGCCCTGATATGTACACTGGGCGTGACTCCTATTCTGGCTATGCTCCTGACGGCGTCCTCATGGGCTTTAGTATGCTACACGAGAGCGGCACAGGGGGCGCCCCCAAGTATGGTGTTGTGGCCCAACTTCCAGTTGTTCGGCCTGTGGATGACCCACTGGCAGACTGGAAGGTTGGCAGAGGCCGACCTGACGAAACCGAGGTTGGCCATTACAAGTTCTACACGAAGACTGGAATTGTTGCTGAGATGAGCGCTACAGCCAAAGCCGGCATACTCACGTATACATTTCCAAACGGCTCTGAGCCAGGGATCATCGTCGATGTTGGCCATGTGCTCTCGTCGTATCGGGGCCAAGGCCTAGAACAACACTATCGAGGCGGTCGTATTGAAGTGAGGGACAGAAATCACGAGCTGTACTACACGGGGTATGGAGACTATGACAATGTAGGTGCTCCTGTTCTTGTAATATTTTGGCTCGTCGATCTCTGTCACAGGTGCTAACTGAAATATGCACTCAGGGCTGGAACAGAGCTGAAAAATGGCGCGTGTTTTTTTGCGGTTACTTCGACTCTCCGGCTTCGTTCAAGACCTTCATTGGTACGGCATCGACTAAAATCTCAACTAGCACATATTCCGGGGTACATAAACGCAAATCGACTACAGAGAATGTTGGTGCAGTGTTCTCGTTCAGCCGCCAGAAGGTTACATCTCGTATTGGCGTGTCCTTTATTTCAGAGGCCCAGGCCTGTGAGAACGTCGACCATGGAATCCCTCCTGGCACATCCGTCTCTACAGTACGTGATTCTGCTCGGAAGGCTTGGGAGACCCAAGTGCTGGGCAAAGTTACAACTAGGGAGACCAATGTTACCAAGCTCCAGCAGTTGTACACGGCTTTGTACTTTTCAAACTTGCTACCGACAAACAAGACAGGGGAGAACCCAAAATGGGATTCCGGTGAGCCGTACTATGACGACATCTTCACATTCTGGGACACGGTGAGCCTTTTCCTTCATGGTGTCAAGTAGAGAGCTAGTAAAGCGACTGACAATGACTCCCCCCAGTTCCGATGCACGACCTCTCTGCTACATATTATCCAGCCTGATGCTTATGAAGAGTTTATTCGCTCATGGATTGATGTCTGGCGACACGAAGGGTTCATGTCTGATGCTCGCTCGTCATTTTTCAACGGTGCTGTTCAGGCCGGCTCCAACATCGACAATGTTTTTGCTGACGCTTTTGTCAAAGGCGTACGCGGCAAAATCGACTGGACTGATGCCTATAATGCCATGTTGACGAACGCCGAGATTGTCCCTCCTAATAATGATGATCCTCGAGATACTCATGGCTCGACCAAGGAGGGCCGCGGGGCCTTGCCGGATTGGCTGAGCCTTGGGTACATCACTCGCCGTTTCACCCGCTCCGTTACTCGAGCAGTTGAGTAGTAAGTTGGCATGCACATTTCCAGGCCGATGGCCCCCTTCACAGCTCCTTCTCTTATTAAGAAAATATCTAGCTCCACCAACGATTTTGCTCTTTCTCAGGTGGCTTCTGGTCTGGGATTTGTTGACGAAGCGACCAAGTACTTGAATCGGTCACGTAATTGGCGCAATCACTGGAACCCCAGTATGAAGGCACTGGGGCACTCAGGGTTCTTGGGTCCTCGGGAAAAAGATGGCTTTGTAGCCCAAGATCCGTTGTCTTGTGGGGGGTGTTATTGGGGCGATGATTGTGAGTGCTCAAGACTCCACAACTCCGCCGCTGCTCTGCTTGCTAATGCATATACTCGCATATTTAGATTACCAAGGTCTGCCGTGGGAATACTCCTTCAATGCGCATCACGACATGGCCCAGATTATTGACCTTGTTGGTGGTCCCAAGCGATTTATACACCGTTTGGAGCTCACCTTTACGCCTAATATTGTACCTGGAAACGGGAATTTTAACCATACCATCTTCAATCCCGGAAACGAGCCGTCATTTGGCACCCCATTCTTATACAACTTTGCTCATCGCCAGTATTTATCGGTGATTCGTAGTCGCTTTATTGCAAAGTCATACTACAGCCCTTCTCCAGGCGGGCTTCCGGGTAACAGCGATGCAGGCGCCATGGAATCGTGGCTATTATGGAACATGCTAGGCTTGTATCCGTTGACGGGCCAGACTACGTTTCTGATTGGATCACCATGGCTATGCGATGCGACAATACACCTTGGAGAAGGCCGTACCCTCCAAATCACGGCATCTAACGCATCCGAAGACTCCTTTTATGTACAAGAGCTCCGCGTTAATGGACAGCCTTGGAACCAATCATGGGTTAGCTGGACTGACGTCTTTGAGCATGGTGGGACTCTGGAATTTGCGCTTGGGAGCAAGCCGGTCAAGTGGGATGTAGGCCCTTTGCCGCCTAGCCCAGCAACAGAAGCTGCAGACCCAACATATCTTTTGGTTGAAGATCTAGTGCCAGGGGGATACTCTGGAATATGGCTACCTCCGATGATGGCGCAGACATGGTCGACCGTGCGCATGTATCGCGTTACTCTGAACATCATGGCTATAGGTGTGTTCTTGGTGGCATGCATAATTGTTTCGTGGCGGCGAGGGGCTGTGATTTCAAGGCACTTACAAGCGAGTACTGGCGAGAGGGAAATGCTGCTCAAGAAGGTCGGCGCAGATGCAGTTGGCCAAAAAGCCGATGCCCCTCGGTACGAGTCGTTTCTATAGAAGAGCGTCATAAGCAAAAGACTGGCAAAAATCTACAGAAGGTGGCATAAGGAAGATACGGTCTTATGGACTATCTAAGGTATATATAGGCAAACAACACAACAAAATGAAATGTACTAAAGAAAAGAAAGTAAACAACCCCAACTACCTACACACAGTAGATCAAAAATATCATGCTACAGATACGAAAGGTGCTGAGGAGAGGGTAGAGTAGAGTACAAGTGATGACGCCAGCACAAATGAGATAGCCAAGTTAAACCCCCAGGTAGGGAGGGCTTTAAGCGGAAAGTAACATGAGCAAGAAAACGCCAAATTACAAAAAACGCCAAAGAAACAGGAATCAAAAAGACACTACCACACGTTGCGGAACTCCTCACGATCATTGTCCGCGTAGTAATTGGTCGCCGGGCTTTCTCCAGTCTCAGCATCCCCTTGCAATGTCCACGTAGAAGCATCAGGAATACCGTCTGCCTGGATAAAAGGGTTGGGGAGTAGCGGATCGTTCCCGTTTTGCTCTTCTTGAGCCGATTCCGGAGCTGGATCTGAAGAGCCCATGGCAGCAGCCGACAGAGATGTTGTGGGAGCTAATGAATCTTGGGAGGAAATGGGTAGTTGTTGCGGGCTGGTGTTTGCCGCTATGCTTGCACTCTTGCTTTTCGACTTTGCCTTCTTCTTTTTCTGAATCAAAGTGCCTTGGTTTTCTGCTCTTACATGTGGCGATTGAGACCGTGTTGGGGGGATGTAGCGAGGAGTAGCCATGTAACGGGCGTGGAGAGGCTGATTAGCAGTGATGACAGGATACTGGTTCTAGTGTGTTAGTGTGGAATACCTTGATCAAGACAAGATGGAAAAGAAAAAAACAACTTACATTCCAGTCACCAAACTCGAGTTCACGGGCCTTTGAGTACAGTTCTTCCTCCGAGGCATCGATTTCAAAGTCTCTGGAAAAAGTGCCGTGAGGGAACATAGACTCTCCTGTGTCTCTGCTTGAAGAAGACCTTTCGCTTTGCACAGCGCCCAACAACGGGGCTGTCTGTCCTGCTGTGGCAGCGGATTGGCCGGGCTTCGGTATCCAGTACTTGCCTTTCCCACCCCGCTCGTAGCGCATCCCTTCGCGGACACGAGCCATACGCGAGCGAGAATCTTCGTGGGCCATGATTTTGTCAGTTGAGTCGAAGGAGCGGTAGCCGTAGCTATCGCCACGGAATGTGTCTTTGGTATCTTGGATCAGGTCGACCACACCAAAGGCGTCACGGAAAGCAAACGCAACGGGCATCCGAGCCGACATTATGTTGTTGTCGGCAAAGTCCTTCCAAGAGAAGGCATACCAGTGTACAATCGCAAATACGGGCATTTCAATGCAGATAAGGGCATCTTGAATGGCAGCGGCAAGGGTTTCAGGTGTATAGCCACTGATGTCAGGAATGGCTCCTAACCACACAAGAATTCCCAGGAGAAACCCTTGCCAGTACGAAGCAAAGATGATCAGCTTGACACTGAGGAACTTGGGCACGGGCCTGAAAGGCTTAAGGTCATTGTGCATGCAGACCCAGAACAAGCCAAGTGCATACAAGCTGACGGTCACGCTAATGTTGTAGATGATGCCCTGCCAGAAATATCCCGAGGTAAGGCTGATGTAGCCTTCTTTGTAGACACCGCATGCCTTCATGATGATGGTGGCTAGTGTCTGGACCGGCTTGAGCCATGCGTACTGCAGAATCCCTCGCTTGATGGCTAGAAATGTATGGGGATCCGAGATGTCGACTTTGGCGAGGACGGTGTCGAGTGGCCACACGTGGTGCACTGGGGGGCGGCCATGGGTCATGATGATGAGTGCTCGCTCGCCGTCAAGATAGTTGATTAGTAGTTGGAAGAAGGTGTAGATAGTAAAGGCTTCGTAGAAGTCGCGAATGGGGTTGACGAAATGCGAGATCTTTGGTGATATGAGACCCATGAACGAGGAGAAGGCGAAGATAGGGACCCTGTGCTAGTGTTAGCGAGAACACACAGGAGGCCGAATAGTGAGGCGTTGTACATCAATAGAATTCGAATCACATAGCGCTGGAGTAGAGGCTTGCGGTAGTTTTTTCTGCGACCCGAAGCTGGTCAGTACGAAGCTGCTCTGAGGAACAGTGTATTATATCGAGTATCGGAAGCGCGTCCTTGAATGGCACGGAAAGAATGCTTACGTCTGCAGCCATATTGACCTAGAGGGCGGGGGGGGTGTCTAGTTAGTATGCGACTATAACTGGTGATAGGTGCACTGTGCTTGTCGGAAGCTTTGGCGTTTGGGCAGCAACAACAACGCTTACAAAACTGATAGTAGAGCAGCCACCAGCGATGAAACTCCAGCTGCCACCTTGACGCCATGTGCAAAGGCTTCGCCGGTTCCCGTCATATTTTCGGGGATGGGGGCCGGTTCTTGTAGCTCAGTCGCCAGGCGACCGGTGTACAAAGAACGATATCGATATCGTGATGAGAAAGTGCGCACGACGAAAGATGGGTTCCTTGTCGAAAGGAAGCTTTGGTGTGGGTAAGCGAATCAGCAACAATCGAACGGCCGCAATGGATAGACAGACGAGAGGCGAATGCGGCAGCTCGTTGTTTTGTGAGGCACTTTGCGCAAGGGCAGAAGAAGTGATGACGAAGAGCGCCGATTAGAGGTTTAATCGAGAACAGGTTAGGAGGTAGACTCAGGCTCGGATAGTTGGAATAAATCGTAATTACATGCAGCCAAGTTCAAGGTACATGGATGCACATGGCATGATGGTGTGATGTGGCCCTGTGGTGGCTTGGGTGAGGCCACAGTCGATAGAGACCTGTGCTATATTTATAGTGGCTACAGGTCCTCTAGCTCTGGGGCTGGAGCATGCGATGGCTCGGCTCTAGCCCCTAAACCCTCCAGTACAGGCTCTAGCCCCCAAGCCCTCCAGTACAGGCTATAGCACGCCGTCCCCTGCCTATATCGCTATATTTTGTCAAAGGCCTCGCACGTGAAGTCAAGGCTAGTCAAGGTTGACGATTTCTTCACCTGTTTGCCTCGTAGCATCAACCGCCATACTCTGCTTCTCTCTCCTCTACCCATACGCTTATATAGACAAACCCCTTCACTGTCACAGCTTCACTGGGAGGGAATGCATTGCCCAAAGTTGCGCGCTAAAGCGTCGTAAGCTCCTTGAGCTTCACCCACCCATACTGATTACGATTACCATACCAATCTCCTTCCAAGCTGACTTCTCTCCTTATCGCCAACTGCTTTGCGCCCTTTGCCGTCCGTGGCGCGCCATGCCGTCTCCCTTCTCTCCGTCGCTGGCTGCGGCCTTGTCGCCGGGGCCCCTGGATAGAGAACCGGCGATGCTGATAAATACCCGCCAAGAGCCAACCGTGCCAGTGCCAGACTTCAATTAGTAGGCAACCGACCCCCGTCTTAGCTGTTCTTATGCCTCCGCAACTAACCCCGTGCAGTGAGTTCCTCATATATTTGATCATCACGTCGATGGTCGCCATGTTTTTTCTCTTGTACCTCAACCGCCTCTTCAGCTACTTCGTTTCCTATGCCATACGAACATACACTTGGCACAAGCACCACATCTACGTCGAGATCCAGGCCCTGCAAATTTCTCTCTTGGCCGGTCGAGTCTTTGTTAGCGGAGTGCGATACCACGGCGAGAACGAGGCGTTCCATATCCAACAGGGCTACTTCACTTGGTGCTACTGGCTCCGTAATGTGCGTAACCTGGGGCAGCTTAACGACCGCTCACAGGATACCGAGGGTCAAGAGACATCAACCAAAGCCCTGCCCTGTCGCTTTGCTGCACACTTGGTTGGCATTGAATGGTTTGTCTACAATCGCACTCCTATTTACGAATCCATGTTAGAGGGGCTCTTGCGACATAGTCCGCCTCAAACCGGGCCAAGCTCGTTGGAAATTCACGACACGTCGTCGATTCGCAGACGCGCAACCCGCATCTCCGATGAAACCGGGGCCGGCAAAGCGTACAGCTCGCGCGGAAACACAAGCTCTGCGAACCTGCAAAGTCCAATTGACGCTCAGACAAGCCATGGCGCTTGCAGCGACAACGAAAAGCCGCCCACCACAGACGAATCCGAAATCCCTCTCTTACTCCGGGTATTCCCTATCCATCTTGAAGTCAACAAAGCTGCCATGGTCATGGGAAATGAGCATACCAAGACCGTGCTGGTTGTCAAGGCCGACGATCTCTCAGGCGACATTGACGCGATTTCAACTGACACTCCCGACCCTTACCGGCAAGTCTTCAACCTCCGCTTCAAGCACCCTGTCGTTGAGATGCGCCAAAACGCCGATTATCGGGAGGAGCAGACAGCTCGTGCTACCCGAGAGCGCCGAGCAGCCCAAACTACGGAGCCTGCAACCAAAAAGCCCTTCTTCTCTTGGCTCTTTGGCCGTTGTGTATCTAGCTTTCATAACATGATGCCCCGGTGGAAATCCCCTACGGAGTCCGTAACCCCCTCAGCACACACGCCAATCGACACAGCTACATCCCAACCTGCAGGAGCAAGCCAATGGCAGGGCTTATCCCGATATCTTGACGACCAAGCCCAGGATGACAAGGCTCGCTGGGCCCATGTTGAGTACGCTGCAGAACCCGTGATTCTCGACAGCCCTTCAGCCACCATGTGCATTTACTGGGACTCTCCAACTAAAGTCCCTGAGCTACCAGATCCCGCTCTGCGCTCCAAAGAGGACCCCTATGCCACTAATATCAACGGCGAGATTCCGCCTGCCTGGGGTATTAACATGACCATCAAGGGCGGCGTGGTAAACTACGGCCCATGGGCAGACCGCTGTCGAGCAGAACTACAGAATGTCTTCTTCCCATCTCTATGTAAGAATTCAGTTCCTACGCCAGCGATCCGTCCGGGTGAATGTCGCGTGCCTACGCAGTTTCGGATGTACATCCAGCTAGATGACAATGTCACAGTGCGCATCCTCACCCGAGAAGACTCCAAAAACTGGAAATGGAAAGGCAAAGCCCCTATAGCTACTGATGCACCCAAGCGGCGCCGCCGTGACAAGAAAGGCGCTAAGCCTGAAGTCATACCCGCCCAAACCCGCCAGCCTGGGTGGCTGGAGTTTAAGGTCTCGCCTAACTCGACAGTCAATTACTCTATGGACATGGTTGCTGGCACCAAGGGCTATTCCACAACAGTCGACGTCGACTTTCCTGGAACTGAGATGTCCTCAAGCGTTAACCATCAGATCCTCCTTCGCAGTGGTCCCTTCAAAGTATCGTGTGATATGGGCTCGCCACTGCAATGGAATGCTCTGCGCGCGTGGAATTTTGGCATCTCAAGCGACGATATCGAGCTCTTCCTGCTTCGTGATCACATTTTCCTCATCACTGATCTCGTTGAAGATTGGGGCAGTGGTCCGCTAACCGAGTATCTTGTCTTCACCCCTTTCAAGTACCTCATTAACCTCGACTTTCGTCGCTTCAAGCTGTATCTCAATGTCAATGATGCAAACGTTATTGACAATGCCATCTCTACGAACGAGAACATGTTTCTGGTTCTTGGAAGCTCAGCCTTAGCAGCGTCTCTGACAATTCCCATCGACCAGTTCCGGCCACCTAAGAATGCTATTCCATTTGAGGTCCGGCTCGATCCCTTGATGATATCACTGCAACTTCCTCCCTGGAACACCCAGGCCGCCTTCATGCCCTCTAAAGAAATCGGTCAAGCCGAAAGTCTCGTGGCCTGTGGCAAATACGAGTACAATGCCACTACTTCGGTTGCCAACACAGATACCCTAGTACTCGATGTCTCCATCCAGTCTCTGGTAGTCAAACTGTTCGGGTCTGTCCTGCGATACGGCCTCAAGCTTAAAGACAACTACTTTGGCGATGACCTCCATTTCCGCACTGTACAGGAGTATCAGGATATGTTGCAACTTAGAGAGTACAACCCATCTGCCGAAACTGCAAACAGGGCCCCATACAAAAAGTCTAATGACATGGATGTTGTGATGGCAGTCAAGTTGGACGATACCAAGATCTTTGTGCCGGGCAACTTGTACTCGGCTGAGCGAAACATCCACGTGGAGATTGCTTCAATAACAGCCGATGCCCGCTTCACCAACTACTACATGGACTTGGAACTTATTATCTCGCCCATCAGCCTTGCTCTTGGTGCCTTTCAGCAGGAATCTGACATATCAACAGTATCTTCTACCACTACACAAATGTTCATTGATGGTGTTCGTGTTTTTGGCAATCGTCTTTTTGGTCTTCCTCCAAGTGAGCCCACATACATGTGCAACTGGGATCTAGATGTCGGTGCAGTTACTGGTGAATGCAATGCCGAGTTCCTTGCAGCATTAGCACTAGGCGGCCAGGCGCTGAGCTTCACATTTGACGATGAAGAAAATGCGCTTGTGTCTTTTTCGTCCATTGTCTACTATGACGTTACCTTCTTGCGCCTTCACGTCGATGCTGTCAAGCTTTGGGTACATGTCGATGAAGCTGCATTTCTCCTCTCAACAGGCAGGATTGATGTGAATTACAATGATTGGGCTCGAAGTCACTACTCTAAAAAGGCAGCCATCTCCCTTCCTGACATTCAGATATCGTGCATCAACACCGAAGATAGTTGCTCTAGTAGGGCCAAATACTTTGGGTGCGGCAGTAATAGCACCTCTAGGGCCAACCAAACCTTTGTCCCTGCTGAAGCAGATGTCATGGTCAAGACTCACGTCCAGCTGACGATGATCGGACGCAAGTTCAAGTTCACCGAAGAGCGTAAAAAGCAGCAAGAGCTTATAAGACGCGAAGATCAGAGAACCCAACGTATTCCATTCTTACTCTTCCCCGAATATGCCGGCGACTATATGCCAGAAACCGTCGACCCACCAGCCCAGGACATCCCACCAGTACCGCATCCCATAACCGGCGAGTTTTTGGGAGATGACCAGGCATCTTCAATCCGAGCCGGGTCCTCTGCAAGATCACACAGGTCACAGCGTACTCAGCAGTCTCATATCGCCCCAAAAACTGGCGGCGGCAGTACTCTTAGGCGGCAAAGCTCGTTCTTATCCTTTTCCAGCACAGCTAGCAGTAGTAAAAGCGTTCTGCGGCCCTCTGATTCTTCGGGATCTCACAGCCGCTCCCAAATAAGTTACTCTCAGCCCCAGTCCCACCCTCAATCTCAGTCTCGCAGAGGCGAGCGCTGGCGAGATGCTGCGAGGCGATCCTCAACATACTCTGAGATGACAGAGAGCATACATGAAGCCCAGTCATCTGCTGTTTTCTCCAGTCAATACTTCACACCCTCGTTTACGCTGGAGAATGTCGTCCCACAGTCGCGCGATGCCTTGGCTCTTGCTATAGCAGAGGAACAGGCTGACTATGGTGACTTTATGGTTGCAGATTTCCCAATTGAAGACATAGATCCAAATTCGTTGAGTCAAGATCACACATATACAGGCTTTGTCATTGAGTTCCCACGAGGAATCAGTGGCTTTTTCACCCCGGCTTCTGTACAGAATACCACAAGGCTGCTCTCCGCCTTGCAACCATCATCACCCGATGATATACTAGACTCTCTACATCTATCTAGCATGGATGATATTCTCAGATTCAAAAAAGAAGTGGACATCCGGGGCTCGATTCTAGATGTCATGGTGTGCCTACCCTCGGCCCATTTCCGTTTCTTGAACTCATCATCTCTGGACTCGCCCAACCCCCTTTTAGAAGAACAGGACCAATATGATGTGCAGCTCTCCAAGTTGGCTGTTGTCATGCGGAATACAGAGGCGTGGGGAGATGCGTTCAAAGCTGAGACGCGCAATGATCGAACGTCGTTCAGAGCATCGTTTGGCAGTATGACATTTTCAGCATCTGAACGTCTAAATGGTGAGGCTGAACCCCAGGCTGCTGTACAGGCTCACATCGACGGTGCTACTTTTTCTATGGGCTCACGGGATGTCACTAGTGTTGACACAGACATCGGAAACATCACTTGCAGCATGTCCTCAAGCAAACTTCAGTACCTAGCCTCTCTTATCCACAGGACCGATGTCCTTGTCAAATCTATAAGCACAACTGTTGAGGAAGTTGTCTCCAGTCACAAGAACCGCGTGCAATTCTTCGTTCACCAGTTGCTCGCCCAAGGCCAGCGTACCCCAGACCCTCCATTCATTGTGCGGCCATCTGCAGTGCTAAGATCGGTACCTGGCCATCTACGTGTCCACGATTCATGGAAGATGGTTCAACGCCTACGGCAGATTTGGTCCAAGATGGATTCGCTTGCACGTGATGAACTGCTGACGGCATGTCTGGAACCACATCCCATGCCCCTGGATAATGCCCAAAAACAAATCATAGCCATGTTCACAAAATGGCGAGGTTGGGACCTTGGCCCATTGTCTGATTCTGTTCTGATTAGGAGAATCTTCGACCGCCTAGAAAATGACTCTGTGGATACGGCCAATTCTAAAGCCCCTCAAGGCCATTCCTCGACTCTACCTTCAGCTTCACCTTCGCCGTCAGCTGGCAAGGAGCTGCCTTTACTAATGACGTGTCATCTGGGTGAGATTGAGCTTGTGCTTGATCCTGGGCCCAAGCAAAACAGGGCAGCACTCATGGGTCTAACCGCCAAGGTTCAAAGCAACGATTTGCGGAATTTGCCTCCGGGTGATTCTGATATTGGTAATTTTGATGAGCCTTCTACCACAGTGATTAACCTGCACTGTCGAGAGGCCGCCGTCAAAATCAATTGGGAGCTCTGTGAGCTGGTAGATGATGTACTGGAATTGTACAATCGTACTACTACAAATAGTGCTCCTAATTCAGCTGCCAACGTGTCTGCGAATCCAGCAAGTCCAAAGGGCAAGCCTATATATAAGAAAGGGACTCGCCCTACCTCTACCCCCAAACATCTGCCTAAACCTAGACTCCATGTTGTTGTTGCAGTCGGCAAGTCTTCTCTTGATCTTGACACTATCAACCTCCATTCAACCATTCTATGTAGCGGTATAAATGGCTCCATTCTCGTGGACAATCGTTCTGGAGAAGCCAAGACCCTTAACGTCATCCTCAGTTCTCATGCAGTCACTTCCAGTTTGTTTAGCCACTCGTTAAAGCTTGGCATGTTCCAGCTACAAGAGCCGAGCTTATTTGTGTCGCATGAGGAGCGCGAAACGGCGAACATGATCAGTCATGTGGTCAAATGTGCTCCCAGCAGCAAGAGCATGAGCTTGATAGTCAAACAAGATCCATTGGCTCTTTTTGAAGTAGCCGACCTGCTAATCAAAGATGAGTTTGCTAGGCTGTACAAGATCAAGAGGTCAATCACAGCCAAGTTTGCTAAGACTCCAACATCATCCAAGGCAGCAGCATCTCTCAAAATCATCGATCAGTTGTCTAGTATCAAGATCAACGTGGCCATGTTTCTCAACGACTACAACGTTACAATACCCCTGTGCCAAAGCCTTACCTACAATATCCAAGGTGTAGTTGCCCGGGCTGCCGTAGCCACAAACTATGGCAAGGAATTGATTTTCGATTTTGATATCAAGGAGAACTCGCACAGCTTTGGTGTAGGCTCGGGGCTAAACGTGCATGAGGTTTCTCTGCTGCAAATCCCGCCTATGAATGGTCGGGTCCTCAGTGTCGTTGGTCCTGCCGAACACACCATTTCCGTAGCAACATCACTTGAGATGGTCCAGTTGGATGCGTCGGCTGTCTATGGCCTACTGATGCTTCCCAACAAGGCTCAGTTGACAGCAGAAATCGAGGACATGCAAGTCATGGTTCAGGCCCTGAAATGCCACTTTAACGATGTTGTTGACCCAGATCAGATCGCATCCCCTCTCTCTGGACCAGCCTCAAAACCCTCCACCATTGTCTCTACAGAACCTACTACAACGCCACTCGTCTATAGAGCACACGTTTCTCTTGCTGGTCTGCACGTATTTGGTAAGACATCGCTCGTGTCTGACCCCGACCCGCTCGCCTATGTCTCTTTCAGTTTGGAAAAGGTTCATTTCGAAGTCACAAATCAGGCTGGACCGGGTCAGCCAATATTCGACAGCCCACAAATCAATCTAAATCTTAGCCACATTGGATTTGATATGCGAAAGGGTCATGAAGCCGCTATGAGGTCCTGTGGTAGTCTCGTTTTTAGTGCTCTACTATCCGTATCACTCTCAGGCCTGGGGCCAGCACCTGGAGGAGGCTCTGCTGCGGGCCATGATCAATGTGAAAGAAGGTTTTCATTTCAGACCAATGGCCTTGAGATTATGCTGTCTCCAGAAACAGTATCAACGGCAATTGATATCATGGGCCACATGGGAGACAAGATCAAAGACCTAGATACCACACGGGAACGCCAGTATCTACGCAAACTACGCCACTCCAAACCTCGTATTTCAACCAACAGCGCCCAGGATGAGTCTTCAGATACTGACCTATTTGACTCAGTCTTGGACCCATTCGTCTACCATTTCCAGATCCGTGATATCACACTCTGTTGGCTTGTTTCTGGTGCTATGGAAGAATCTGTCGGTCAGGAGGATCTTGTGCTTACTGTTGAGCTAATTGAACTCAGCACGCGTAAATCAAAATCAGCCTGCTTAGAAATACATAACATGCAGCTACAGATGGTCCCTGTTGATGAAGTCAGGACTTCGGTACGCTCTCATCACTCAGCACTGCTGCCTGAGATTATTTTCAAGGTTGCCTGTTTTAGCTCAGGTCGCTCGCGCAAACTCGCTTTCCAGGCCGTTGGGAAGTCCGTCGACGTGAGGCTTACGTCGGGCTTCATGATTCCTGCCACGCATCTCCAGGATTCTCTTACACGCTCTGCGAGCAATATCCAAAAAGCAACCGAGAATTGGACCCATCCCGCCCCTGTAGGCTCGATTTCTTCTCCTTCAACACCAACTGAACTCTCCTCAAATATAGTTGAGCAACGCACTGGACTCAGCCGCAAGCGCATCGAATCTTTTCTGGTTCATGCTGATTTTGCTGGTGCAATTCTGCATCTCTCAGGCCGGCGAAGTCCTCCAGCTCCATCACTTGCCACCTTCAACAACGACAAGCCTACATCAACACCATATTGCCGAACTACCTCAGCAGGTAAATATGGGCAGTTCAAGACGGACGAATCGAATATCAGTGCTACGCTTCACAGCCCAGGCCTTGCTTGGAGATTGGAGTATCGCGATAATGGTACAGATAAGCCATCTCTCAACGGTGAAATCAAGGTGGAAGGCTCTAGCAACACGCTACACCCAACAGTGGTGCCCCTGATCATGGACATGAGCTCAAGTTTCAAGGAGGTAGTGAGCGAACAGAAGCAAAGAGACGACAAGAAACACGAGAAAGCCCAGACCGAGAAAAAGAAGCGGTCACGTACCAGCGAGACCACCTCCAGCTGGCTTGGCACAGTAGTCACAACGGACAAGAAAGACAACAATAAGGACGATAACAACAACAATACAGCCGAAGATGATAACAGCATGCTCGGAGCTAACCCCTCAGTTGTTTTTGGCAAGCTCAACATCAACATCGGACTGCGCATTACCAAGCAAGAGTTTTCACTATCATGTCAGCCCATAGCACGCGTAGCGGCTTCAGGCTCTTTCGGCTCCATTTACATGGCCATCAACACTGTGCATTCTAATGAGCTAGGCAGCTTCCTAACCCTCACAACCTCATGCAGCAACTTGCAGGCCTCTGTCCAACATGTGTATTCACGCGAGTCAACGGCCAGCTTTGCAGTAGATTCGATTGTGCTGTCGCTGATGAACAGCAAACATTTCAGTGGCACTGCTGGTGTATCGGCCTTGCTCAAGGTAAGTCCGATGCAGGTGGCTATCAATGCTCGCCAAATGCAGGACTTTTTGCTGTTTGGCGAGATTTGGTACCCCAAAGAAATGCGGAGGAATAGGGATGATGGGGCTGCTGTGCCGATGCAACAGGCCTCAGTCCCTATCACTGACCCTACGCCGGTTCCTGCGCCGGCTCCTGATTTACACGGGACAACCAATGATGCTTCTCAATCTAATCCCGATTCCCCGTCCGCCCCTCCCTCTCCAATAGAACCGACAACAGCAGCTCCCAATGGCCACTTCGTCCAAATGTATCAGCAGGTCTCTGCTACGGCAGCTTTTCCCTGGACAGCCACAATATCCATCGAGTCACTCAACGTCGATCTTGACATGGGCCAAGCCGTTGGCAAAAGCGTCTTCGTTATTAGGAACTTTTGGGCATCGTCCAAGAAAACCTCGAACTGGGAGCAAAACCTTTGTTTGGGCTTTGAACGCATTGGCATCGACTCAACTGGCCGCATGAGTGGCTTTATAGCTCTGCATGACTTCAAACTTCGCACCTCCATCCAATGGCCAGACCGAGAGCAGACTGTTAGCCTGACGCCCTTGATTCAAAGCTCGCTGTCATTTGATCAGTTCCGTCTCAAGGCATCTTGGGACTACCAAGCCTTCCTTGTGGCCGATATTACCTCTCTAGACTTTCTCATGTATAACAGGCGTGGACCCAACGGCGACCGCCTGGTCGCTATCTTGGATGGTGAGGCTGTTCAAGCTTTTGGCACGCCCTCCTCCGTTGCACAAGGAGCTTCGCTATATCGTGCTGTTCTCAAATTCATCCAGGAGCGGAAAGCCAGCTTTGAATTATCTCTGCAGGAAATTGAAAAGTTTACTAAACGCCGTTCTCTCAGCAATGTGCTGACTGTCGCTGTTGCTGCAGCTACTGCATCCTCTCCGAATCAGAAGTTGCCAGCCAACTTATTGTCAGCCCAAGGCACACAGGCAGAAAGCGATGGGACAATGTCAAAGGCGCCGATTTCACTAGATACGGACGTCATAGTCACTCTCAAGGCGGTCAATCTTGGTATTTTCCCCAGCAGCTTCACCGACCACCAAGTTTTCAAAATAGAGGCCCTCAATGCGCACGCCCGCTTCGCCGCAAACCTTGATGAACAACGTCTGCATTCTCTCCTTGACCTTACACTTGGACAGCTGCGTGTCGGCCTTGCCTCAGTGAACTCCGACCCGCCGAAGAATAGTTCCGATTTATCTGTCAAGGAAGTCGTGCAGCGTAGTACTGGGGCACGTGGCGGTACCATCCTCAAGGTACCCCGTGTTCATGCCGCTATGGAAACATGGCAGAGCCCGCAGACCAACAAAATAGACTACATATTCAGCTCTGCCTTTGAGGGCAAAGTCGAAGTCGGGTGGAATTATTCACGCATCAGCTTCATCCGCAGCATGTGGGCCAGCCATATCCAAAGCGTGCAGGATACTTGGGGCAAGACGCTTCCTTTAGCCAACAGCATAAAGGTTACTGGAGTCCCTGACGCCGCTACGGCCACCGCCACAGCCGCTGTGCCGACCAAATCTGGGGCCAGTGAGACAGACCAGAAGCGCAAAATCACAGCCGAGGTCAGCGTGCCACAGAGCAAGTACGAGTACCATGCTCTCCGTGAACCCATAATCCAAACTCCTCAGTTGAAGGACATGGGCGAGGCGACACCGCCACTAGAGTGGATTGGACTTAACCGCGACCGCCTCCCGAATCTCACACATCAGATCGTCATCGTGACCTTGCTAGAACTTGCTGGTGAGGTCGAAGATGCATATTCGCGTATTCTAGGGTCTTCCGATAGAGCTTGGACACTGAGATAAGCAAGCCATACATACATGCATTGTTGAGGGTTTATCTAGGTTTATTTCCTTGCTTTTTTTTTTGCTTTTTTTTTGTTTACGGTCTCCTCGTAGCCATCCATCTCTTGTTGCATTGAGTCGAGCCGAGCGATGTTCATTTTACCTTTTCAACATAACAATATTAATATTACCACACGTTCTTATTTTCTGACTTGTTGTGATGATTCTGTTGTTTCTGCCTTAGGGTATGGGACAAGTACGATTCCGTCCTGTGCAGGACAGACTTGCGCCACAATCTTCATTGGCATTGTTGTTGGCGAGTGCCACAATGCATAGCACTGGCTGTCTTATTCCCTGTCAAAATGCACGCATTCAATGTTTGCATGGAGCCCCGCCATCTACAGTGCAAGCACTTGTGCACACATGTCTGACGTAACCTGGCTAGCAGGGTTTGTGCCCTTTTGGCCACCTGATGAGGAAAGCAGCAGTCAGTACTCTTCTTCACCCTCGTCGTATCGTATCGCGAAGCTCATACAGAAGCAAAACAAGCATCCTGCAAAGCACTAAATATAACACAAGCTTATACAGGACTAGTACTCCAGACAAAGGCATAGCAGCCAAGTGCAAAAGAGAAACGCATTTACCAAGGTACAGCAACGTTCACAGCAGAACAAGACGCAAAAAGAAAGGATGTGCGGCGTGCCACGGGCAGGAACTGAAATTTTTTTTTCTTCTTCCCTCCTAGGGGAATTTTCCCTGCATTTTTGTGCAGCCACCGCGCGGCGGGGTCGGTCGTAGTCTTAGCTAACTCAACCCCCACTTTATGCTTCAATCTCTGTCTGCTTATTGGCTATCCTCTGCAACGACAACGGCTATGGTTGAGATGTTTTTGGCGTGGCCGGTGCCTTTTCATTACTTTTTCGCCTGTTTGTACAGTAAAGATTGGAGCAGAAAATACGCAGGAATCAGTCTGCGTATCCACATCGGTTAAAAAAATCTGCCGCCCCTCCTTCCTCTTACAAATGGAGCCCCTCTCTTCTCCCACCATTCTCCCCTCACCTCACCTCACCTCCACCCACTCTATCTCTTCTCCTCAGATTTCTTTTCCTTTTCTTTCCTTTTCTTTCCTTTTCCTTCTTCTTTTCAGAGGTGTCGAACCATTGGATTGACCCCTTTCTGATTTGTCGCGAGGTCGATAGAAGCTTTATTGTTCTTCAAGGACATCTAGAAATCTGATCACTGTAGGGTCGTAACTAGCCCTACCTTCGTTCAGACCTTTCCACCTACCAAAATCCAAAAAAGAGACGGCAAAGGCCTCTCAAAAACACCGCCAAAATGGTCAAGTAAGTATTCCAAACCATCACCAGCGTCGATCTTGCGAGATGTTGCATCCATGAGCAGCAAACCTTCCAGGCTTGTTGCCTGTAGCTACTCCGGCTGTCTTGTCGCGAGGGATTCCTACAACTCCCCCCGTGGTTCTGCTCTTTCCTGAACGCGGTCCAGTCCCAACTCGAGAAGGATCAAAAAGAGAACAAAACCTCTTCATCGAATACGCCTCCAGTGCTATCTCACGTTCCATTGCTAGTTCCAGCCAACTAACACCAATGTCTTCTCTTCAGCTTCACTGTCGACGAGATTCGGGCCCTTATGGACAAGCCTACCAATGTCCGTAACATGTCCGTCATTGCCCACGTCGATCACGGCAAGTCCACCCTGACCGACTCTCTACTGGCCAAGGCTGGTATCATTTCTACCGCCAAGGCTGGTCTTACCCGTGCCACCGATACTCGTGCTGATGAGCAGGAACGTGGTATCACTATCAAGTCCACTGCCATCTCCCTGTTCGGTGAGCTGGAGAACCCTGATGATATCAAGGACATTGCTGGCCAGAAGACCGACGGCACTGGCTTCTTGATCAACCTGATTGACTCGCCCGGTCACGTTGATTTCTCTTCTGAGGTTACTGCTGCCCTGCGTGTTACTGATGGTGCTCTGGTTGTTGTCGACACTGTCGATGGTGTCTGTGTCCAGACTGAGACTGTCCTGCGTCAGGCTCTGGGTGAGCTGATCAAGCCTGTTGTTGTCATCAACAAGGTTGATCGCGCTCTTCTTGAGCTGCAGGTTTCCAAGGAGGATCTGTACCAGACCTTCGCCCGTACCGTTGAGTCCGTCAACGTCATCATCTCCACCTACAGCAACAAGGGTCTGGGTGATGTCCAGGTCTACCCTGAGCGCGGCACCGTTGCCTTCGGTTCCGGTCTGCACGGCTGGGCTTTCACCATCCGCCAGTTCGCTGCCCGCTACGCCAAGAAGTTCGGTGTCGACCGTAACAAGATGATGGAGCGTCTTTGGGGTGACAGCTACTTCAACCCCCACACCAAGAAGTGGTCAAAGAACGGTGTCCACGAGGGCAAGCAGCTTGAGCGTGCCTTCAACCAGTTCATCCTGGACCCCATCTTCCGCATCTTCGACTGCGTCAACAAGGCCAAGAAGGAGGAGCTCTTCAAGCTTCTTGACAAGCTTGACCTGAAGCTTACCAACGAGGAGAGAGAGACCGACGGCAAGCTTCTTCTGAAGGCTGTCATGCGTACTTTCCTGCCCGCTGCCGACTGCCTGCTCGAGATGATGATTCTCCACCTTCCTTCCCCCGTCACTGCCCAGCGCTACCGTGCCGAGGCCCTGTACGAGGGTCCTGCTGACGATGAGGTCGCCATTGCCATCCGTGACTGCGACCCCAAGGGTCCTCTGATGCTGTACGTCTCCAAGATGGTTCCTACCTCTGACCGTGGCCGTTTCTTTGCTTTCGGTCGTGTCTTCGCTGGTACCGTCCGTTCCGGTCTGAAGGTCCGTATCCAGGGCCCCAACTACGTCCCTGGCAAGAAGGACGATCTGTTCGTCAAGGCCATCCAGCGTACCGTTCTGATGATGGGTGGCAGAGTCGAGGCCATCGAAGACATGCCCGCCGGTAACATTGTTGGTCTGGTTGGTATTGATCAGTTCCTGCTGAAGTCTGGTACCATCACCACTTGCGAGACTGCCCACAACTTGAAGGTCATGAAGTTCTCCGTCTCTCCCGTCGTGCAGCGTTCCGTCAAAGTCAAGAACGCCCAGGATCTGCCCAAGCTGGTCGAGGGTCTGAAGCGTCTGTCCAAGTCTGACCCCTGTGTCCTGGTCTACACCTCTGAGTCTGGTGAGCACGTCGTCGCTGGTGCTGGTGAGCTGCATCTGGAGATTTGCCTGAACGATTTGGAGAATGACCACGCTTGCGTTCCCCTCACCATTTCCGACCCTGTCGTCCAGTACCGTGAGACTGTCTCTGAGAAGTCCAGCATGACTGCCCTGTCCAAGTCTCCCAACAAGCACAACCGTATCTACATGGAGGCTGGTCCTATTGAGGAGGAGCTGGCTGGTGCCATTGAGGCAGGCAAGGTCTCTCCCCGTGAAGATTTCAAGATCCGTGCCCGTCTCATGGCCGATGAATACGGCTGGGATGTCACTGATGCCCGCAAGATCTGGTCTTTCGGTCCCGACATGACCGGTGCCAACCTGCTGGTTGACCAGACCAAGGCCGTTCAGTACCTCAACGAAATCAAGGATTCCGTTTCTTCTGGTTTCCAGTGGGCCACCCGTGAGGGTCCCATTGCCGAGGAGCCCATGCGCGCTATCCGCTTCAACATCATGGATGTTACCCTGCACGCTGATGCTATCCATCGTGGTGCTGGTCAGCTCATGCCTACCACCCGTCGTGTCCTGTACGCCTCAGCTCTGCTGGCTAACCCTGCTCTTATGGAGCCTATCTTCCTGGTTGAGATTCAGGTCCCCGAGAGCGCCATGGGTGGTGTCTACTCTGTCCTGACTCGCCGTCGTGGCCAGGTCATTGCTGAGGAGCAGCGTCCCGGTACTCCTCTGTTCACCATCAAGGCTTACCTGCCCGTCAATGAGTCCTTTGGCTTCAACGGTGACCTTCGCCAGGCCACCTCCGGCCAGGCCTTCCCCCAGTCCGTTTTCGACCATTGGGACATCCTGCCCGGTGGCTCTGCTCTTGACCCCACCAGCAAGGTTGGTGGCATCGTTGCCGAGCTGCGTAAGCGCAAGGGTCTCAAGGTTGAGGTCCCTGGCTACGAGAACGTGAGTCCCACAATTGTTTCCTGTACATATTTTGAACAAGTGACTAACTCTAATAATAGTACTACGACCGTCTGTAAACGGCTTCCGACAATGGAGTCGAATGATACCACCGTTATCAGGCTTGTGTGTAATGCAGTGGAAAAGTGGATGAGAATACCGAGGTTGAAAATAAGTAACGGATAATTATTAGCCATCAGGCGCAGGTGTGGACACAGTGATGAGATATGTGGCCTGTAGACTAGAATTTTTTAACTTCGGCGCTGCAATTTTTGTTCATATGAATGTTTCTCTTGGTGAATGTGCTGTGATGATTTAATGGTGGTTAACGTGCGAAGATGGACGTTTACTCCAAATTTAGGCTTCAGTCTATCCATATATCCATGAAGAAGTATGTCTATTGGATTTTCTTTTCTCTTTGAATCAAGAAGTATAGAGAAAAGCTTGGGAAAAGGGAAAGCTTAACCTGGCCATGGGTTTGGCTTTTTCGAAGGTCATGTACTATGAATCTGTAGCCTTTTTTTTTTTTTTTTAATTCGGTGGCACTTGTTTTTTCAACAAAGGGGCACGCACAGACTATCTGATGTCACTGGACAAAAAGGGAACTACCGCCTTTTTTGCTCAGCCATATCAACGAGGCTGTCAACTTCTTCCGTCTGATTTTTACCTCAGGACGTCGACGTACACAAATTATTGCTTCTTGTACAAGCCTCTAAATCGAGTCCTTAATAGTAGTAGTACGTAAAGAGCATTGTCGCAAAGCTCTGTTATTACTTCAAACTTTTTCCCTTCATTTTTCTTATACATATTCTCTAAACTTACCCTCATCGATTCAGTAAATACACAGAACAAGTAATCCGAGCCCAACAGCGCAACCACGAAGTCTGCGCTTTCTCGCCTATCGAGCTATGTTGCTCTACGATGAAGCAGATAGCCCTCGACTCAAGGAATGGATTGTCCAGCGACTTGGCGATACGTATGGCTTGCCTTTCCTCGCGTAGCTTTCACCGCCTTCATGGGGCACTGAGAAACATACTTGGCCTATTGCATTATAGCTTAAAAAATACTAACAAATAGTCAAATACAACAGATCCGATGCAGACTCCGATATTCTCGCGGACTATATCCTGGCGCTGCTCAGACATGAGGGTGATTTAGCTTCTACGCGAGAGCTTTGCGAGAGCGAGCTGAAGGACTTTTTTCAGGACGGTGCGTTTCTGTACAAAGCTGGCTAACTTGATAGTCACCATCGCATGTATATGCGCGAATCCATGAATCATTGCTAATGCGTGGTTAATACCGAATTTCTAGGAACCGACCAAGCGTCTAATTTCGTTGACGAGTTATTCCGAGTCCTCCATTACAAGTCATACCTGCCTGGCGCCCTTCCCCCACCACCTGTGCCCGTCAAGAACTCGTTTGAAGGGCTCCCTTCTGGTGTCCCAACCCAGCCTAAAAACCACAACAAACGCAAAGCAACAGATGATGGTTTTAGCGGCCCTGGTGCTTCCAAAGTGTCGCGTGTTAGTATGGACAACGAGTTTGCAAATCCAAGAACAGCTATGCAGCCCTGGACGGGTGACTACCCAACCGCAATGCCAGGACTACCTGCACGGCCACCAACTACTGCCGGCGTGAACATGGACTCAGTAGCCAACATGAACATGAATATAGACCTCAATGCGCTCGCAAATATGGCCATGTTCAACCAAAATCTATTGGCCATGTTTACGGGCGTGGGAGGCATCAGCAGCGGGGTGGATGGTGAAACCGGTGGTTTAGCCAAGGGAAGCAAGAAGTCTAAGAAGAAGAAGCGGCATTGTCGGGACTGGGAGAGAACCGGGCTGTGTTCTAAGGGAGATTCATGCAAGTTTTCTCATGGCAACCCGGACTTACCCTTCCCGATGGTTGACATGTCGGCATTGAGTAAGCATAAATTATCCACACAACGTTACGCCAACATTCTCAACTAACAACCGTGTTTCTCAGTGAATCTCGCCGCGAATTTCCAGCCGCTGCATGACACGAACCAAAAGGCTGTCTTCAACTCTAAATCGCAAGCGGGGTCGGCTAGCGGCAAGCAGAACAAGGCCACTCGGATATATGACGTTGAACCCGCCCGCGTTTTTGTTCGTGATATACCGGCAGAGAACTTTTCCGAAGAGAGCGTTCGTGAGTTCTTCAAGCAGTTCGGATCGATCACGGACATTGCATTACAACAGCGCAATAACTCGGCTTTAATCCAATTTGCCGAAGAATCGGAGGCTCTTGCGGCAATTGATTCCCCGAAGCCCGTCTTCGAAAATCGGTTTGTGACTGTGGTTCCCGCACGCAAGCTGCGTAAAGCAGATGGACCTGCAGAGCCAGAGTTTGATATGGAAGAAGTTGTCAAAAAGCAGGAGGAAGCGCAACGTGTTTTTGAAGAAAAGAAAAGGTTACGCGATCAACTCCAAAAGCAGTTGAAGGACTTGGAACGTCAGGAAACCACGATTCGCATGAACCAGTTTGAGCTAAAGCGCAAGATTGCCGAGAAGCAGGCATCCCTAGTAAGGAAAAACGGCGGCGGCAGTGACTCTGACTCAGATATGGAGGTCCTGAGAGCGCAACTGGCTGCGCTAGAGGATGAGGCTGTTGCACTCGGGCTTACACCGTCTAACGGGACGGAGTATGACAATGGCGGTGGCGAAACGGGCTATGAATTCGCCTCGTTTTCTCGTGGTGGCCTCAATGGTGGTGACATCCGGGGACGGGGCCGAGGCCGAGGACTCAGAGGAAGAGGAGCATTCAGGGGACGGTTCCGCGGTGATATCCATCAAGCTTATAAGGGGGCGACATTAGATAACCGGCCCAAAACAGTCGCTGTCAAAGGTGTTGATTTTACGGTATCAGCAAACAGTGAGGCACTGAGACAATATCTCATGGTAAGTGTTCCTGCATTGTTCCCCACCCCCTTGATTCCCATCTTCATCTTATCCTTGACTCATGGTGGGCTGCCATTACATATTACGAAACAAATGGCTGCTACAATATGATACAAGATACAAGTGATAAGTGCAAAAAAGAGCCAACCAAGCCTTCCACACACATACGCTAACTAACGCTTACCAATGCCGCCAAACCAGGCTGTGGGCTCCTTTACCGATATTCAATCGACATGTGAAACCACACACATCATGTTTGATGATCGCAGGACTGCAGAGACGTTCTGGCATGGCTTGGCATACAACCCGATTCCCGAAGTCGCTGGCGAGCTTGAACTCTCGTGGGTATCCAATACGGCAGCAGGACTTCTAGCTACCGACACTGAAGACAGCAAGAACGGTAGCATTGGGGATGCGGGTGATGAGGATAACCAAGGCAGCGTAGGGGGCTTTCCTCTCAAGCCTGATACGGGAGTCAGTAATACATTCGCCAAGAAGTATGAGGACGATGATCGTGCAGATATGGACTACGATGTTGCGGATGAAGATGATTGGAACTCAGCTAGATAGCATGTACATACACTCAACCACGCATATAATTGGTGGTTTGTGGTCTAATCTTAGACGGATCGCTTACATACAAGACGAAATAGAGCTGGAAAACAGCCAGACCACTCATGTCGCTCGGTTGATCCATGAGATCCATGACGCCAGTCTGCACGTTAGGGTTAATGCAGGACTACGGGGTCAGTAATTTAGGCTGGTGGGTAAATTTCGGGGAATGATTAATCAGTGATACCGGTTGGCATAGCATCCTACTATGTTGGCAGGGCTGCCTTGTAAATTGAGAAAGCAAAGGATGTGCCAGGCTAGGTAGGCAGGCCATTCTGTCCATGCTTTCTTGTGGTGGTGAATAGAACGACTTTTTTCTTTTTTTTTTCTGTTTATAAGGGTTCGATGCTGAGCGGCGTTGTTCGTTGTTTTATTCTTGTGTTTAATTTTAGAAGCTTGAACTATGCAAAGGAAGGCTTCCGGCAGGATAAAGTGAGACGGGCGTGAAACAGCAAGTGTTGTCTAGAGTGATATTTGGTAGGGAGGGAATGGGTCATGGGACGGACGGGATAACGTAGTAAGCTATATTAACGTTGTAGGGGAGATTGATATAAAGTACCAAGCTATTGGCAGTTTCGCCCCTTTTTTTGCTTGATGATGTCAGTTGGAATGATGCAGGCCATCACCAGGGACAACAGGCCAATGCACATGATAGTTTACCAGACGGAAGAGCCAATTGAATGGATTTGGGGACGCGAGGCGGACTCGAATGTCGTTCGATAGAGGATGCCGGAAGCACAAAACAAGGCAAAGGAAGAAAGCCGGGACAAGGACGGTCGCGGCGGAAGAGGTCAGAGCTTCTTCCTTCGATCAGAGCCAAAAGAAAAGAAAGATTAAAAAAAGAACATGGAAAACAACGAACGGCACAAGACTTGGCTGAGCTGTGCAGTGGGTGCTGCGACAAAAGGGTGTGTTGGACGCCTTGTCTACTGGATAACTAACCTTCTATTGTCCAATCATCGCTATTCCGCTTGTCGTTTGTGGCTAGGTTGAGTTGGATAGGAAGACGGACCTAAAGCAAGAACAGACCCTTGAATTGGAAAGCAAGGCCAGGGCAAGCCCACCCTTTCCCATTCGGGGCGGTTGCCAGGAGCCAGAAAGAGAGGGCCTTGTCCTTTGCAGCAACTGCGATTGTTAGCAAACAAAACAAACCCTGTGTGGATCTTGCGTTGCTGTCTGGGCCTGTTTGTGGTTATTACGCTGGCGGTATTTGTATTTGCTATACATGCCTGCCCTTTTTAAATACTCTCTCCTGCCATTAGCGGTTCCCGCGCCTTCTTGATCCTCTCTTTTCCTTGGCCGTAGCTTCTTCTTCCTGTCGCTCTTGCTCTTCTTGCTTTTGCTGTCCTTTGATATCTCTGTTGCCATCCCCCGTCTCGTTTTCATTTTCTGTGTTTCTCTCTCTTTTCCCTCTTTTTTTCCTTTTTTTCATAAACCAGCCCACCAAAAACTTCTCTAGTTTACTTTTTCTCCATCTCCATCGCCATCATCATCTCATCCATCTCATTCTTTACTTTGTCTTGCTCTTCTGCTTCTGCTTCTGCTTCTGCTTCTGCTTCTGCTTAGCCAGCCAGCCAGCCTTTTCGCTTCCCTCCTTCTATAGTGCCTGCTTTTCCTTTCTTATACCCTTAGACCAATTGTTTCTGGCATTCCATCCCTTTATCTGTGTTTACCATTCCTCCAAGGGCGCCGTTTCCGCCTCGCTCATTGAGGTAGCACTTATTACGCCAACGGCCCATCCTCACTCATTCGTTCGCCTGCTCTAGCTTGCTCGTCATGTCGACAACTGTGGCTAACAACCAGTCCCGAAACTCGGCCCAGATCTCTGTTCTGTCTAGCTTGTGGGACGAGCCAATGGACACCGAGATGGACGTGAGCTTTTGCAGTGACAGCAGCAATAGCAGTGCTTCTTTCATCAATAGCCATAAAGCCGACACTTTAAACACCACTGACGGCACCTACGAGGAACCGACGCTCTCAAAAGCCGGCCCAACCTCCTCTATCAAGTCCACATCAACGCTTAGCCCAGCCAACAATACTTCTACCTCGGTTGCTGCTACCACGGCTTCGACCACCACCACCACCACCCATTCTTCTCTCCAGGTCAAAAAGCGAACCGAAGACGTCGTCTCAAAAGCCGCCTCGGTCAGAGTTGCTCCTTCGGTTTCTCTGAATGACCAAACCTTTAATTCTCCTACCACCAGTATTGAGAATCTCCGCCGTGCCGCCCCTGGCGTCCGCACACGAATTACCAGCCTCGAGAATGAGGTCATGCGCTCAAAGTCTCCTCTTGATAAGCTCAAGGACCAGAGCCGTAGGGGCCAAGTCCGCAAGCTATCACAAGAGTATGAGGCTGCTCGTTCACAGTGGGTGCGTCGTGCAGCAACAGACGTACGCCCCAAGGCTGACAGCAAGCCACCCGGGCTTCGTCCTCTTGACACCACTTTGAATGTTTGTAGCATCAAGGATGAGTTGCCAAAGCTAGAGCCCGTCAAGGCCGCTACCTTCCCCTGCTCCTTTGCCACCGCCAACGAGGCGGCTCAAAAGTCCAATCAACTGTCCCTGGCCACCACTGTTCCTGCATTCTCTGATGCATCTCGTGGTGATGCAGTTGTCTCTCCTGTGGCTTCCTCCTGCTACAGCGTGACTGTTCCTGAGACCCAATCTACACTGCTGGAAGCTAGGCGTCAAGTTAGCCTCATGTCCAACATTTCGCAGTATAATATGGGTGCAGCCCTCTATGGCTCCTCTTCTCGGCCAACTTCACGCGATGTTTATTCCAAGGCGGAGGCCTCTGGTCATATGAATGCCGCTCCCGAATCCATTGATAACTCACAGTGGACGTCTCAGCCAGCGGCCAAGTCTCACCGGGAGGGCGGTCGCATTTCTAGAAGTAGCTCACATTATACCGACGGTGATGACTTGCACAATTCTATGACCCGTGATTCTGACTACCACAATTCTGGCCGTTATTCGGCTCAGTGGACGGAGCTGACAGAGCTGACCATGCCTCCCACTGAGCATGATAAAAATGATGATTTCAACCGCCTCTCGCTGACCTTCCCTGAAAACCTGGATATGGCTCATAGCAATACCACCAATCAGGTTGATTTTAAGACTTACTCAGCTGCAGATCCTGCAGAAGCACCTTCTGCGTCACCTAAGAAATCGATCTTCAGGGCCATGTTCAACCGGTCCAAGGCCACGGATTTGGCTTCGACAACCCACTCTCACACTCGCCAAAGAAGCTCTACAACTACAGCTACTGCCACTGCCCAATCGAATCAGGACGGCTTTGCACCCACCAGTGATGCCTATGGCCAACCACGTCACAGCACGTCAATGGCCACGATCACTCCTGCTGCGCAAAACAGTCAAAATGCCTTTGCAGCAACTGTCGGCGCTTCTGGAGATGTCAATGACGAGAACGTTGCTTATTTGGACTGTGAGGATATTTCTAACGTATCTAACACGTTGGGCCCTCGCCGACTTCAGGTCACATCTCTTGAAGGCCAAGCCTCCGAACTTGCTCACCACAACATGGAGCCCACCAATGCCTCCTCAGAACAAAGCGTATATGGTTACATGACGCCTAGTCAAAAGGCATTCCATCTTTTCAAGAAGGTTTCGCAGCCCCGCAAATGGAAGGAGTCCAGGGAGAAGAAGAGGTTCAACGCTGAGAAGACACTTGCTGCACAAATGAATTTGGCGTCAGGCTACACTTTGACGACAACCCCTAC
The DNA here is from genome assembly GCA_003449175.1 of Ceratocystis smalleyi. Lineage (NCBI taxonomy): Eukaryota > Fungi > Ascomycota > Sordariomycetes > Microascales > Ceratocystidaceae > Ceratocystis > Ceratocystis smalleyi. The sequence continues at coordinate 55,400 of NETT01000005.1, read as the reverse complement.
TGCCTCCAATCTTATGGCCCCTTCCACTGCTACTTCTCTTGTCCCAACCACCGTCACCATCATCAAAAGCACAAACAAACCTATTGAAGAGGAGAAAAAGAGTCGCAAGACCCTGAGCAAGCTGCATAGCAAGGCCAGCAAGCTTTTTGGGAAGGACCTGAAGAAGAGGCCTAAGAAGCCTGCAACAGAGACAACAGACACAGACTTTTCTAATGGACTCCCTGCGATTCCTGTCTCGGAAATTGACGAGCTTGCCTCGTGCTAAAAGGCGAAACCCGGAGGCTTATCCAGGCTGATGGAGTTACTTGGATTAGTAACTTGATTGATTATAATTTGGAACCCCTACACTGAACAGAAGCACACCCTCAGACACTGACCCTCATACTGATCCTCATCTCTCACGCTCTTTCAAGTTCCTACAGATTCCTTACACCTCATTGGAGCATATTTCTTTGTCCAGGCAGAACATTCGATAGTTGGCAGTACACAGAACAACATGTATCATGATATTCACTAGCTTTTTTCCCCCCACGTTCTTGCACTTGTATTCATATGTATTCTTCGATGTTGAACAAGAAAAAACCCACTTGCAGTCCATAATACAGCCTTTGAAGAAGTTTGACAAGCATGAATCCCTTTTGCTCCGCGTAATGTAGATGTGTGGTATTAAATCAATGGCAAGGCGGTAGAACCCGTTGTATATAAATAAGGTCGTGAAAAAAGCCGATGAATGTTGTCATCCCGTGATCCTGTAATGTCGACGATGACGATTACGTGCACCTAGCCCGACTTTGGATCCGTTGTAGCGGGCCTTTCAGGCTTGTCAAATTTAATGCGTTCGACCAGCTCTTCTTCTTCCTCGATAGCGGGGAAATCACGCATCTCGTCCTCGCAAACGACAATATACCACTGGATGGCACCCTCAAACTCCATGTTATCGCGCAGCTTCTGGAACCAACCAGGATTTCTGGGTGGAGTAGGCTTCGGAGTGAAGCCGGCCTCAATTGCGGCACGATCAGCAGCCGGGTCATCTTCAAATCCCGAGGCTGGACCATCACCGCCTCCCATCGGGCGATTCTCGGGGGCTAGTTTGTTACACCAGCGCTCATAACGCGCCATTTCATCCGTGACACGGCCGCTCAGATCGATGCGCACGGCATAGTCAGCAACAAAGGCCCAGGGCCGGCTACACAGGGTCTCGGTCGGCACGAGATCAGCACGAGCATCCCACTCCTCGAGCAGGCAGATGGCAGCCCAGTCCTTGTTGCGTAGCACGGGATCGTCGGGGTCGGTATGCACTACGCGCGCCTTGGCTTCTTCCAGCGGAGATGGCGGCGGCGGCATAGCCGGCGGCTTGACGCCCGGCGGCAAGAATATCGTCTCGGAACCGGGCGGCAGCACGATCTTGGGCACAATCGGCGGCTGTTCCAACCGCGATGGCGGCGGGAGCGGCTCTTCGTCGTCGCTCAGCAGGCCACGACTGGCACTGATGCTTTTGCTCAGGAGCTCGCCAGTCTTGTACACATTGGGTGGCGCAGCTGGCGTAGTGGGACTGGCAACGGTACTGTCGTGGGCGGTGGGGGCAGCGCCAGCGGTGGTAGTGCCGCTGCCGCTGCCGCTGCCCCCACCTTTGAGCATGGCAAGTTTGTTAAGGAAACGAGCGCGGCTTCGCTTTTTATGCAGGCGTGGCTGAGAGTCGCCGCCAGTGGCGGCCCCGCCAGCAGTGCCGGAAGCTGCCGTTGGTGTGGTGGGGGAAGTAGGTGATGTGGCGGAAGCTATGGCTGTGGCGGCGGATGTGGCGGGGACCAAATCTTCGGCAAAAGGGAGAAAGTCAAAGAGCTCGTAGAGTCTGTAAATCATGGCATGGCTCGAGCCCGGGCGGATTACCCAGTCGGGGGCGGCATCCTCAATGTCCTGGAACTGGGCAAAAACACGGACATTGTTACGGTACCAGCGGAAGCCATGGCACAGGTATGTGGGCATTGTTGATGGAGGCTCAGATGGAGATGGAAAGACAGGCTTGGCAGCTAGAAAGTGAAAGGGAGCGACGAAGTATAGAGAAAAATAGCGGATGAAAAAGGGAATTGACACAAATAAGCAGCAAGTCAGTGCCTAGATTTCTGTCTCACGATATATCCCGCCCAACTTAGCCCAAGTCCCGATAATGGCGGAGAGGTTAGGAGGGACAAGGCCTGAAGCGAGAAAGAAAGGGAAGAGCCCAGCAAGACAAGCCTCACGAAAGAAAAGGGAAAAAGAAATAAAAACGAAAATATTTACACCTCTGCTGGGGAACACTGCTTAAATTCCTTTTCCAGCCCAGCCAGGCTCAGCTGCCCAACAAGCCTCCAAGCTCATGTCGGATTGTCTGGCTGCCCGCAGATCTGCTGCATACGAGCGTTGTCTTTATATCTTGTTAGGGTTTGAACGTTACTAAGCCTAGTTATCAATCACAAGTCACACAGCGGCGTGCAGTCGATTACTGCATGTCTCAGGTCCGCTCGACTATATATAGCCTACCGTAGCTTTGTAGATAAGGAAATGGATGGCATTGCTGCTATGGGCGCTTGATACAAAAGAAAAGAACCTTCACAGGCTAAATAGACGGCCAACCAAAAGCAACAAGAACACACACATCTTGTTTCTTTGTGTTGGTGTGCGTACTGATTGACTGACTGTGCATCGGGCTCAAACGTTAACCCTAATTATACGCCGGCATGCCTTGTCTTTTTTCGTGTATTCACTCGTTTACGGGAGCTCCAAATCAAAGTTTATGCCGTCAAGCAGGTCGTCAAAGTCCCTCTGCGTCATCGGTTGACCAATTGGGATCTCAGGGATCTGCTGCTGTTCTTGAGGCTGCTGCTCTAGCCTTTGGGCCTGTTTTTCCTTCTGCTCGTGCCGTTGCGCATTTTCGCCATTTACGCTTGCCAGACGCTCCTTGACGGTCTTCTTGAACTGTTCCAGAAGTACCTCATCATCTGCTGCTGTCACCTGCGTGCTTAGAATCCGGCGAGCCTGCTCCTTCAGTTCCACATCAGTTGGGAAGGCCGCTCCAGAAGCCACAGTGTGGCCCACGAAATCAATTAGTCCAGACTCAAGTTCTCGCGAACAGAACACCACGGCCGGCCGTGGATAGCGTCCTTCCAAGTCTTCCAGGTATTTGCTGGCCACGCCGCCTTCAGTGCCGAATATCTTGCCATGTACATTGACGTCAATGACTTTCTGTGAAGATACATTTTCAGTGAAGCCGTTTTTTGGGTATGCAAACGGAGGTGCAAAGCCAGAGCCGCCCTGTGAAACATTCCACTCATTTCCCCGTGACAGCCCTGGCCCGCCGTCATTGAGAAGGCCAGAGCACCGCTTGAGCCGGCGTAGCCACTCCAGGTTATCGGCTGCTGTTTGGTTCCATGGGTCGTCACTGTAGAAAAGACAAGCCCCGGTTAGTTGGCGTGCATGACATCGGATATTCCTCTCTTAATTGCTTTACTTACTCGTCATATACAACCCACCGTGCTTGGTGCTGCAGTTCTTCGTCACTGGGTACATGTTTGTTGGGGTTGTTATTCGACATGCACATGGCCACATAACGAGTCAATTCACGCTCTAGTCGGCGGAAGCAGTTGGAATCGTTGAGGAAAGTTCCAATTCTAACACGAAGTTGCTTGGAGTTAATGCCTACCGGCCCGGGCTCGGAAATTCGGGTTTCGACCTCACTGCTTCTGTTAATGCTAGCATTGTCGGGGCTGCACATCATGGGAGAGCTTGGCGCTGGAATCCGCAGACTTTCTGTACTATCCAAAACAGCCTGGTCTAAGGACCTTGAGGTTGGAGCTTGACACACGGTGTTTGGCGACGGATTGGCAGGGTGTCGTTCCCTGAAGGCAGTCAACCATTCAATGCTGTCGGCTGCGGTCTGGTTCCAGCCATCGTCAAACTCGTAAATAATGGTACGGGCTCGGCGTTGCAGATCCAAGTTAGTGGGCTCTATGCCCTCACGCCGCTGGTGCTCTAGATAATCACCAAGCTCTCGCTCTAGCCGGCTGTAGCTGTGAATAGTTGAGTCGATAGTTGCGGGATCTGTAGACCGATACCATTCATCACCCATTTCCTCACTGCGAGGGAGATGGGCCCTTTGTCGGAACCTAGCCAGCCACTTTGTTGATGATTTAATAAGGCGCAGTAGGAAATTGGCGATTGCTTCGCACGGATGGGTGACAACCTCTTCGACTTGCCCGACAATGCGGCATGCCTCTTCCTGAAGCTCCGAGTCCAGGGGAGTCAGGCCAATCAGTTGTCGAGTCACGACGTAATCCTGCAGAGCATGCTCCAATGGACAAGCCTCGAACAAATTGTCTTTGCCATTAATCTTTAAAATAGCCAGCCTGTTTTCGGCCTGTGTTCGCAAAGGACCGAATTTGGCTTGACGGTAAATGACTTCATCATCCATGAGGACGTCTCGGAGCCACGATGCCATGGATGAAATTCCTTGAAGAGACAGCACTTCGGAGGCGAAGATAATTCGGCATGCTTCAACCCGAAGCTGATCGTCGGTTGGGAAGTCGTGGTTGTTTTCGAAGCGGTTTGCCATGTAGTAGACTAGCTCGTCTTTGATAAGCTCGTAGGCGTTCCTGGGCGATTCGGGAGGAGCTTGTTCAGCAGCCATGGGATATGGCGAGTTGCGTTCAGTATCAATGAGATCTAGAACAAAAAGGCAGCAAAAGTTAGCAACGGGCATCACAGCCACACTTTCAAGGCAAGGCGATCACTTGTCCGGTCGGGCCTTTAGGTAGGGGGCGGGGGCGGGGGCGCATACAAGGAGGGATCGAATTCTCCACAAGATTTAGAATATGGCGTTCAAAGCCCCAATCACCCTTCCATTCAGACATTGATGCACCGCTCTTGAAGTGCTCGGAAAGATGCTCGATTCGAATTGCCCATGTCTTCATTACAATACCACAGAATCCACATCGCGACTGAATAGTGGGCGCTTCTATCTTCCAGTCTTTCATGGACCAGTCCACAAAGCGCACATTATGGACCAAACGAAGGTGCTGGTTGAGATGGTCCTTCCGGTAGAAAGTGCGTTCAGGAAGGGTCTTATCTAGACACGAGCTGCAGTTGTGCGTCTCTAAATGAGCTTCGCTGGGATTGGCTTCGCCACAGAACACACAAGACATGGCTTGACTGGTGGGGTTGATGGCAGCAGTACCGTTGGGCGAGCAAACCCAGCGCTCAAGAGACAGGTGGAGCGATTTCTCATGTCTTTGCCAGTCATGCTTAGTTTTGAAGGTTTCAGGACAAAAGGTGCACTGGTATGTGCGAAGAGGGTTGTGAAGCGACTTCTTCTCTACGACAAGCCCCCCAGCTCTCCGTCTGCGCCGACGCCGGCCGCGAGTCATGGACGAAAACGATCCAATAGACCCCCGGGATGCGTGAGACATGGCTGAAGCGAACGAGCCACCCGAAGAGCGAGACGTACCAACACTGCTAGCAGAAGAGCCATGTAGAGAGTGACTAGAGCCATCGTCTGTGTAGTTGTGGTAACTGCTCGCACCAGTGGAGGAGGCTGCGGAAGAGGCCGTTACGGCTCGTGCAATGGCAATAGCCGAGGCGGGTTCATGTTCAGGTGGAGAGTTGGCCCATCGCTGCAGTGGATTCATGTCTTCCGTGCCGGGACTGTTTCGGCGAGGCGCATCAAGGGAAAATGTTTGTGGGTGGGGGGAAGTCGAACGAACGGCTGTCTGAACTTTACCACGTCGCCGGGCATTAGCCAGCCAGTTGGTGATCTGGGTTTTGTTTAGGCCGGTTTGGCGTTGAAGCATGTCCTTTTCTTCATCACTGGGATACGGGTGCCGTGAATGTGACGATAGCCACTGCCGTAGAACGCGCACACTAGCCCGTGAAAAGCGGGTATTAGTTTTGGCGGAAGATCCGGCATCGACCTTTTGGTCTTGCTGGGGCTGGTCAGGCTGGGCGACAGGCCGGGGCTGAATAAAGGGGCCGTCGTAGGTAGGTTGGTTAGACACTTGAAGAGGCGTAAGGAAGGACTCTGTGGGGGTTTGAACCATGGCTATACTTTGCTGGCTGTCAATAATCGGGAGCGAGTTGTATGAGGAAGTCTCTGGGCCGGAGGCCGTACGGAATTCATTTCCAAAGCTGCACAAGCTCCCAAGAGTCGCACAGCTTGTGCAAAAGCCCTTGTATTGACCCTCCTTGATCAACTTGCAGAGAAAGCCACCGTCAAGACACTCTAGACAGGGAGTTTGGGCATTGATGAGCCAGTCAGCAGAGAGCAAGCCGGCGCCAGGGTCCAGAGGCTGGGGAACCAATGTGCCAATATTGCCACCAGAAAAAGTCTGAAGTCCTGCAAGGTGGGGGCCCTGGTGAGCATGGAGTGCGAGATCTAGGGCAAAGGCTGTATCGCCTTGAAGGTCCTGGGCTGTGAGCTCAGCTGATGATGCCGAGAGGCCCGGGATATTCGGCAAGTCAGAGTCCGGGGGTGGCGCTGAAACGTCCCAATTGAGGAATTCGTCCATGATAGGGCGCTGAAAGAAGGATAAGAGACACAAGGCCGAGGCACCAGTCACGTCTCCTAGTTGACAGTGGTAGAATGAAGGGCGTGATGGTGACAGGGACGATGGCAATAGCAAGCAAAGCAGGAAAGCTAAATCAGAAGCCAAGCAAGAGTGACGATATATGTAGGTGAAATACAATGAATAACAAGGACAATTGAAGGGCGTGGCATGTAACAGGCAAGGGAGTCGTAGAAACAGGCTAAACGGAAGCAAGGTGCTGAGGAGATGCTGGGAGGAGATGCCAGGAGAAATTTCTGCACGTAAAAGAGGCAGGAGGAAAGAAGGAAGGTTGAGCATAAAAGGCCAGGCTATTTCCCTTTTACTTCTTTGGCTTGGCTTCCGTTTGGATACAAGAGTGGTAAGAGACGCAAGCGAGTCAAAGCGGCCCAACTATGCAGTTGCCTTGCTTCAAGGCAGCTTGAGAAGGAAGGCCAGTGGCGGCCGTTCCTTCCGGAGAGGGTTTCCGCCAATTCCTCTCTTTCCTCTACAGTTCTAGATTTTCTTCTGCTAAACTCGCTTTTTTTTCATTCTCTCATTGGTCATTGGTCCCTGCCTGCGCCTGTGCCGAGCCGGACCACCATAAACTTAGATAAGGCAACCCGGGCAAAAAGGATGTTAGAGCAATAATGACTCGCAACTATACAACGCTATGCTGGTCCTTGAACCGTTCCGGCGCTCCCAGGTACTTATTTACTTGGCCTCTGCGACGGCAAATGACCAAAACCCGAAGGAGCATGCCTTATCCCTCTTATGTCCACCCATACTCCAAGGCTGGATTTTCTAGATCCGCGTTGGAGCGCCGTGTCTAGTACTAGCGAAGCTGTCTGCGGAGGAAATACGGTAGCGGTATAAATCAATGCGAACAGATGATGTCTTTGTTGCAGTCGTGATGTGTGGACAGGTCATTTTATGGACATGCGAGCGACTGCGACTACGGACGTGGGTGTCATACCCCCCTTCCTTTTTTCTTACGTACAGCCGCTACCTCTACTGCAACCTTTATTTTCTCTAAACACAAAGACTCATCACAAGACTCATTCACCCCCATACCCGTACAGTTTGACTCCGATCCGAAAATAACATGCAGTCAGTGTCAGTCAGTACAGTACGTTGGACCAAAAGAACACTGCATCCAAGCCTGCAGATCGGCCATGTCAATCCTACGCCCTGTCGCTGTTTTCCCTCGTTGGCTGGGGTCTGGTGGAGCCTTTGTCTGTATGCTTTGTTCTCGTTATAACATGCCGGGATAAGCCATACAACTGCCTAGTCGTGTAGATAAGAGCATTCAAAAGCGGAACGCTATGGCCTACCCCGGCCGCACTTTTGAGAATTACATGCAATGTTGAGAATGGGAATGGCGTCGTCTTTCCAGTTGAAGATGCAATATCATCAGATTGCTTGCGTTATATGTCCGTTTGTGAGACGAAACCCTAACCCTCACCCCCGACTTCGCGCCTAGGCCTCTTTCCCCACAGTTTATACTTTGCAGCTTTGTAAGACAGAGCCAGCCGTCTTGGAATGACATGCAAGATGCGCTGCGATGGCCCAGGCAGTTTGCGTGCTTGTAGTAGACAAAGTTTGGATAAAGCCATCGCCTAAAGTGTTGCGACAACGTGTTTGCGTGTTGCTGAAAAAACTCCATTTTTATCGCAATATTGTTTATTCGGGGAGAGATGAAATCGACAAGTTGAAGAAGATATGGGATGATTCATACTCCGTCGTATAAAGAATCGTGGCAGGGCACGTAATGCGGCAGCGACATCTTGTCAGGGTCTTGTGAAGTTGATGCCGGGACTAAAGCCTCACATACGACAGGCAGTATTGCGCCTAAATCTAGGAAAAGTCTTGCGCTATTGCACCACCCGCCGTATACCAGCGGCATCACACCAACCCACAATGGACCGCACATACCCTTCCACGAGCTTCCAGGAATATAGCATCCAGAGCGACGTCGACGGCGTCCTCCTCACTGCTCGCCTTTACCAGCCAACCACAACCATCTTTGGCCCCCCAGGAGAAACACCGACCGCCGTGTTTTTGCACTCATGGTTGATGACCTCTGAAATGTGGCTGGACATAGTGATCAAGCTGACGGCCCAAGGCTCTCAGTGCCTTACCATCGACCGAAGGGGCTATGGACTGAGCCAATGGAATAACCCCTCGAGACCCATTGCAACAAACATTGGTGTTTTTACCCAGGACCTTGTATCTGTGATGCGAAGATTGAACCTCGCTTGGTACGTCATCGTTGGCTCAGGGATCGGATGCAATGAAAGCCTAACCGCTCTCACGCGATACCCAGAGAGCTTCACCAACTGCCGCGGCCTTGTATGGATTGCCCCTCTGCTTCCATTCCCCGAGCAAAGCCCCGAGTCTCCCGGGACACCTCCCCGTGTTGTTTGGGATGCAATGAGACAAGGCTTGGCGCGCTGGAACCCTTCGCGAGCTCAATATATGTGGAACATATTCTGCGAGATAGCCCAGCAAGAAGGCCAAAGCAACAGTACTAACGATATTGTGGAGTGGCAAAGAAATCTGATGAGAGCAGTGCCCGACGCTGTCACTGACACGCTTCCGGCCTTCCTGGACGAGGCTGGTTATAATGACCAGCTCGTACTCTTGGATCGAGATCCGGCCTTCAAGCAAATGAGAGTCGTGCTGATCCACGGCGCCAACGACAGGGGAAATCCAGAGTCGGCAACGACGGCGCGTATAGCAAGAAGAGTGTCGAGATCAATGCGAGTGGTGCTTCCCAACGCCGGGCCAGGTAAGCTCTGATTTCCGGCCAAGAAGGCTATTTGGCTGGCAGAATAACTAACAGGCGAGATTAATATGTGCAGTTATTCACAAGACAAATGCAGTTTACATTGTACGTCTGATCTGGAAGGCTCAGTTTGGTTTATAGGGATGGATTTCATTCATGATCCAAGTCTTTATGGAGGCGTTTATTGCGGTGACAAGAGAAAGCTGAAGGAGTGGCGACGCTGCATATATTACGGAAAAAGAAGCTTTGTATAAAATATTGTCTATTGTTGTAGCGACGGTCAACGTCCATTTACGCTGTGCGTTGGGATGACCCGTTGGACGGGCATGTGAGTATTCTCGTAAAGTTGCACGCACAGATGCGCGACCGCCGCCACATCTTCGCAAACGCCACATTATGTGGCTGAATGGCCCGGCCCGATCCACAGTGGTGGGGGTGGCCCTCCAAGATCGGAAGCGGGGTAATTTTGAGGTTGATTTCTAGCACATGGATGAAAACAGGCAAACAGTCATCGCAGTCATGGTCGGAGTCATAGAATAGAGTCATCTTACCAACCCCTGCAGAAAGCTAATAGGCAACGACTAGTGACTGTATCGTGGCAGGAGATAGGGTCGTTATTACATTTCGCTATCTACTATAGTGTTCTTTGTTGACCTGCTAGCGTGTCGTCTGCCCATGGCCGCGTGGTGGCACTGATGTAGCTGCGTATCTGTTTTCGTACTGATTCTCCCAGCCAAGGCCAAGACAACGACCAACAACTCAATCATAGCCTAGGGCTTCCCGGGCTCCAGAACACCGTTGTTCAAGGCATCTTTCTCATTTCTCAGCCATGGTTGCCACACGGCCATGCCAGTGGCCCATCGCCGCTGATTGATAATGTGGCAGTGGTGTTGAAGCCAGCGGCTTGCTGTACTTGCCGGACTTGGATGCTTTGTACTGGTGCGTACCCCCACATAAGTTGTGCGTTGTGAGCTCGTGCACACACATGTGTACAGCAGATATCCATGCAGAGACAGGGCCCAATTCTCGGTCATGCTTTACAAGTGCCACGATAATTGGCTGCCGATTTATAACTTCATCAACGTTGGCAGCCTTCTCCCAATTTAATCTTGGCAATAGGACTACGCTTGCATCAATGCAAGCGTTAGTCATATTGAAAGCTGGATAGTGAGTGACTTGAACTTGTGGCTAGCCTCCAAGGTACATGCCATGTATCCATTCCCTTGATAGGCCCTGCACACTCTGTACAGTAGTTGCTTGTGCTTAGTTGTGGAACTTTCTTATTCCTAGTCTTGCCAGTGCTCCAAGGAAATGTTAGGAACTTGCTGTCTTCCCGCTAGTTGCGTTCCTTCCGCATGTAAAGATTGAGGTTTCTCTTGGGATTTTTTTTTTCTTTAGCTTCTTGGATTCCCCTTTGATTTTTTTCTTCCCCTTTCTTCTTGTATTTCCCACCTTTCTGCTCACAATTCATTGGTTTCTTTTTGGTTGATTGCCAGTCGTCGAGGGCAAGGCAAAGGGTTAACAAAATAAAATAGGTAAGACCTGACTGCACACGATGCTCAAAACACTCAGCTCAGACCAGACACCGCTCTTGTTAATCATCGCAAGCCCACTCCGTTGTCGGCTATATACCAGCTACTTTCCTTTCCACTCTAGCTCAGTCCGCACTGGAAAACTCTTGCTAATACTTGGTTTGCACAGATTAGAGGCTCGGAACGAGTAGTAACAGAGGTTGACTCTTGTATATTTTATAATCTTTGCCACCCTGGCTTCCTCTATACATTTCTCTCCTAAAGCTGCTGGCCCCCAATTCTCTCCTGTGCAGCAGTCACGATGCATATCAGTGACAAGATTGCAAACGCCAAACGGGCGGGCGAGCCGTCGTTCTCATTCGAGTACTTTCCTCCAAAAACTGCCCAAGGTGTTCAGAACCTATACGATCGAATCGAACGCATGAACGAATTGGGTCCCCAGTTCATTGATATCACTTGGGGGGCTGGTGGCCGCATCGCGGAGCTGACATGTGACATGGTCCAGCAGGCTCAGACCATCTACGGCATTGAGACATGCATGCACTTGACATGTACCGACATGGGAAACGCCAAGATTGACGATGCACTATCCAGAGCCTACAAGGCCGGATGCTCTAATATCTTGGCTCTGAGGGGCGATCCTCCTCGAGAAAAGGAGAAGTGGGAACCCACCGACGATCAATTCCACTACGCCAAAGACCTGGTGTCGTACATCCGCCAAAAGTATGGCAACCATTTTTGCATTGGCGTTGCAGGCTACCCGGAAGGCTGTGATGACAACAAAGATGAGGACTCTCTGCTTGACCACCTGAAACAAAAGGTCGATGCTGGCGCCTCGTTCATTGTCACCCAGATGTTCTACGACGTCGACAACTTCTTGCGCTGGGTCCGCCGCGTACGCGAGGTAGGCATTACTATTCCCATTCTTCCTGGCATCATGCCTATTGCTACCTATGCCAGCTTTCTGCGCAGAGCCAAGCACATGAACTGCACAATTCCCGCCGATTGGCTAGATGTTATTGAGCCCGTCAAGAATGATGATGTGGCTGTGAGAGAACGAGGTCGCAAGCTTGTGACGGACATGTGCCGCAAAATCCTAGCTTCTGGTCTGATCCACCATCTGCATTTCTACACCATGAACTTGGCCCAGTCTACCCGTATGATCATTGAGGAGCTCAATTGGCTGCCTTCAGCCGAGCGCCCGATTAAGCAAGCTCTGCCCTGGAAGCAATCTTTGGGCCTGGGCCGTCGCGACGAGGATGTCCGTCCCATCTTTTGGCGAAACCGAAACAAGTCTTACGTCTTGCGAACTCAGGATTGGGACGAGTTTCCTAATGGGCGCTGGGGAGATTCTCGCTCTCCTGCCTTTGGAGAGCTTGACGCCTATGGCATTGGCCTGGCCGGGACTAGCGAGCAAAATCGGGCCAAGTACGGAACGCCAGAGTCAGTACGCGACATTGCCGAGCTATTTGTACGCTACCTAAAGAAGGATTTGGAGTCGCTGCCCTGGAGTGAGTCTGCTCTCACTGGGGAGACCAGTATTATCAGCGAAAAGCTGATTGATCTTAACAGCCGTGGTTTAATCACCATAAACTCACAGCCCGCTGTTAGCGGAGTCAAGTCTTCCGACCCTGTGCATGGCTGGGGCCCCAAGGGCGGCTATGTCTACCAAAAAGCGTATCTAGAGCTCTTGGTGCACCCTGACGTTTACCCTGAGTTGATAAAGCGTATTGAGAGCAACCCGGACATGACCTACTATGGAGTAACCAAGACGGGCGAACTGAAGACCAATGCGCCTTCCGATGGACCCAATGCGGTTACATGGGGTGTATTCCCCGGAAAAGAGATTGTCCAACCCACAATTGTTGAGAGCATCAGCTTCTTGGCTTGGAAGGACGAAGCCTTCCGCCTAGGTGAGGACTGGGCTCGTTGCTACGAGGCGGGTAGCCCCAGTCGGCAGCTGATTGAAAGTGTTATCAACAACTGGCACTTGATCAACATTGGTGAGTACTGTCTAGATTGCGCAACTGGCTCCGACGAAACAGAATTTGCTAATGCTCCGTGCAGTGAACAACGACTTCCATCAGAATGATTCCATATTCGCCTTGTTCAGTGGCCTCGTGGTTCCTGGGGTCAACGACGTAGTCCCCAGCTCTGCTCCGCACTCTCCCACTCTAGCGCAGGACGCCGACAGTGTTAAGGAGCCGACGGAGATTGCGGTTAACGGAACGCAGTAAACTCTGTTGTCAAAATTGCCGTGATATGATCGGTCCTGTGCGTTGATCCTCAGTCTCCACGCGGAGCATCACGAGCAGGCGCAACATAGATGGGAAACGACGGCGTTCCTGAATAAAAAAGAGTCTTCATACCTCATATAATTTTGTCCAACACATATAGCGGACAAGAATCCTAATTCAACATGATGCTACAGGACCTACATGAGCTGTATCTCGGAACAAACGGTTGGGTAACAGTTTATGCTGCTGGCTTCTCCAACAAAGCCCAGATGTTGCTTTAATCTAAAGACAGTTCGCTGTATGCACCACTCAATACTCAACGAATTTACGGCTATTCAACCCAGCTTTCCATATTTTTTTTTTATACTTCACTTGTCTTTATTTCTATTTTCTTTCTCATTTTTGGAGTCATACCACATCTCCATGCTTGTCTCAACGACCTCACGCATATTCAACTTATTCAACCATGTGCCTTTTGTTTTCTGTTTCTTTCGAGCGTCAGGGAGGTCGGAAGATGTTTGCATCTTCCCTGATCTATTACGGTTCTTTTTGTGTTCTATTTTCTATTTTGTCTTTCGTCATAGCTTGTTCTCTGGGGGCGGGGTGTAAAGTGGACAGCAGGAACACAAGGGCGACGAGCGAAGAGGTCAACCCTCCGCAAGTATCAACCGGAAATCACCTCCGTATCTTTGAGTCTTTTCAACAAAAAAGGATACCCAAAAGCGGCCAGTTTCCGGATACTTGGTTGGCACGCTCCAGGTATGGGGGAGGTGAAGGAAGCTGTACATCTAAACTATATATATATATATATTTGGCAGGCTAAACGATGCCTCCCGAGGGAGCGAGCTGGGCCAGACGTGTCAATCGCCAACACAGCACACAGCTTGTCGTCATGGCGGTACCGGTGACTAGTGAAGTATTGTTGTCATAGGAAAACAGGCCAAGAAACCAAGATGTATGCTTCGTTACCACACAAACCCCTTGACCCAGAGCGTCTTGGAGCCGTGGGGGCGCTTGTATCTCTCGTTCTTGCCCGGATTTTTCCTTTCCGACCTACCAAGAGGGGGCAATTCAGAAAGCAGAGGAGACTGGGCGGCCATGGCTTTATGGCTTTAGCTTGGACGGGACAGTCTGGTCTGTCTTCTTGGCATGTGCTTTTTGTTCGTTCGACGTCATATGTGTATAAGCCCGATAAGGAAATTATGAAAAGCGGACTTGCTCTATTTTATGCATGGCCAAATTATCCAGCCAATGCCGCGTTGTGCTCTTGCATACGGCACGGTTGCCTGCAGCCACACAAAGGGTCTGTCTCGGCACTCTACCAGGGCCAAGTGTCTTTGAGAACAACGAGTCAAGCGTGTATGCACCTGCATATCGTGTCGTATCTCCCTGCCTGCACAACGTGCTGCTCGGGCGAAGGGCTTTGGCCACCGCAAAAATGCCAATACCTGTTCTGCACTTGTGTGCCCAGCCCGGCCTCACAATAATCCTCTTCATCCATCCCATTTGCCTGCTCGCCTACGCATTACGCATCGTGTGCACAGAATGTCGTAAGAGGGGCTGGGCGATCAAGTTGCCGTGGCAGTTGCTGCAACTAGAAAAGAGAAAGTGGGCTTAGTCCAAGTTGCCATAGTCACCTTATTTTCCCTGGCAGTTGCCCTGCTTCCCGACACGCTGAGACGTGTTTGCACCCTGAACCCCTGTCCAGCCCCTCGTCCGTTTTAACTCTTTTGAGAAGGAGGGCGGATGAACAGAACGCGTTGGGGCTCAGTGCTGTCCACTAAAAGACTAAAAGAGTTAAAGTTATAGAGGGGGTTGCTACGGCGAAACGCGCCTGCTGGGGGCCTGACGCGAGTCGCTCTCAGGGGCGGGGGCGCTGAACGGCGGCACCCTCCAGGGCACTAGCTGCCTGTGAGCCCAGTAAACTCCATTAGAGCCACGGCGCAAAACGCGCATGTGAAAAAAGCACGAGTTCCTCTTGGTGACTGACTGACTGTTGGCTTCTGGCGCGCCTCTTCTCGTCCTCATTCCTCTTCCTCTTTTCCTCTTCGTCTCTTTCTGCTCAGGTGGTGAGACTGGCTGTGCTTCTCGTGCTTCTTGTGCTTCTTCTTTGCTTTCTCTCGCCGTCTTCGTTTCTCGCTGCTCACCGGTTCCGCTCTTATTCGATAGTGTACAACATCATCGCATTGCCTCTTCAACGCTCTCCTCTCTATTTGTCTTCGTCGTCTTGCATTCCGTCCTGCCCACCAACATCATTCCAAGCCCTTCTTCACTGGCATTCCACCCGCCTTGCTTTCTTCTTTCTTTCTCCGTCGACTATTCCATCTCAACTGGCAGGCCCTCCTCCGTCCGCTCCAACATTGGCTCTGTCTACTGCCGTCGAGATTGCGCGTTTCTGGTGCACAACATCGTCGCCCCTCGCCCGCAGTCGAACACCTACCCAATCCTGCAGTCTTTTTCGGCGTTGTGCCAGCTGATCTTCCTCCATCTGTCCACAGCCGCTTCTTTTCCCTCTGTAATTCGACTTTGTCGTGTACAAGCTTCACGTCAAAAGTCTAAATACCCCCTTCCTTTCCTCTCCCTTGCTCGTGGCGTCAGCTTCTGGTTCCGGATACTCGCTACTTGCTGCACTTGTCCGCTTCAGGAAAACTCGCGGTCGTCTTGACCTAAAGCTAGCTGGCTGCCTTTATTTTACATTGCTTTGTGAGCCTCTCAAAAACTCAGGTCGCAATGGTCCTGCAATCATTGGAAAGGTCGCCTCGCCTCAACCGGCCCTCTGCTCTGAGAACCAATCTTTTCCCCCACCACCCTCGCTCAAACGCCCTCGGTACTGCCCCTAAGCTGTCGCCAGCATCTGATATGTCGTCCCCAGATCTTTTCTGCAGAACCCCCACTACCAAGGCCCGCAAATCAACTCTCCCCAACATGTCTAGCAGTCATGACACAGCTGTTGGCCTCGGTATTTGCTCCCCTCATAACACGCTATCGACCTACAGAAAAAGGAGTGCTCCCTCGTTGTTACCGCCTTTCGAACCCCTCTCGTCGCCTCCTCGTCTGCCCCGTCCTACCAAACGCCAAAACAGAGGTGGATATGACTACCCTACCCCTGCAGCCACTTCCAGCACCGGCATCTTGTCCTCGTCGCCGCCTGGTCTCAATGCCGCTCACCTGAGCCGCGCTCTGTCTCGTGTCCAACAGTCGAGAGCTTCAATGGCAGCTTCTATGCCCACCAGCGACAGCGCCTCTGCCCCGGACCGTGCCCCTCTAGGCGATGTGCCCTCGGTTGAGCTTCCCGAGAACGGCGACGTCGTCCGCATGGGCCGAAGCAGCATTTCTTCACACTTCCAGTTATCAGCAAACCGCTTGATCTCGCGTGTGCATATCGAAGCAAGGTACATAGCCGCCAGTACGCCTCTCGAGCCTAACCGTGTAGAGATTCTCTGCAAGGGCTGGAACGATGTCAATGTGCACTGCCCTGGTCGAACATACACACTCCATCGCGGTGACTCGTTTACTTCAGAGGAAGAGTCTACCCAAATTCTGCTCGATGTCCAAGACGCTCGTGTTATTGTCCTCTGGCCCAAACGAGAGTCTTCCTCCGCCCTATCGGAGTGGGAATCCTCGCCGTCGCCACTTGCTCGTAGACAGCAAGCCGACTCACCTGTTGCCTCTGATGGGCCCGAGCTAGCTAGCAGCCCATTCCATGCTGTTGCTCGCCTTCGTAGCCCTGTTTCGCCTTCGCCTGCTACGGCTCATGTTTCCAGCTCCAAGCTCCAAGCTCTGCTTCCCGAGTCCAGATGCAGCCCGAGCCCTGAAGACGGAACCCCAGTTCATATCTACGAGGATGACCCGGATCTGCCTTCTCACTCTCGCTCCCTTTCTACTTCTTTGCGTGGTACGGTCGACCCTGACACCACAATAGCAACCATCGTCGACTCATTTTCGTCTGATCTGAGTGACCCTGAGGATGATGATGACTTTGCCACCCATTCTTTTGGCCGCTTTGAGGCCAATATTAGCAGCAGCTGCTCCCCCGACGTCTCTGTTGACAGCTCTAGAGACAATGAAGCCAAGCCCAGCCCTGAATCTGAGTCCTCTGTCCTCGCTCCCTGCACCCTGTATGCGCCCGTGCAAACTCCTGTGATTAATACTACCCACGCCATGCCCTCTATTCTCTCTCTCGAGGACCTTCCCACAGTCACCCATCCGTCTCAGCCCCATCAACCCCCAACTCTATCACCATCCCCCGCCCCCGAAGAGCCAGTGCCCCGCGCTAAAGAAATTGCCCATCATGCTATCAACCAGCTGGCCTTTTCCCGCTTAAGCTCCACCCCGCTGTCCACGCTGCTCTCTAATCTGCCTGCCGATATTCGCAGTGATAGCCTCACTCGTGAAGCCTTCCAGCGCGTGCTCAACAGTCTACCCCCAGTTGGCATCATCCCCCGCCACGGCAAAGATGCTGCTGGCAAGCCGCTCGAGAGCGAGTACTACTACATGCCCGAGAACGACGATGATGCTGAGCGGAAAGCCATCGTGAGCGGCATGCGCAAACCCAGTCTACGCGCGTGCCGAAAACAACATAAGCAGTACTACTGGAAGCGACCCAAGACTCCCTAAGCGAGCTTGAGGCTGTGGCGTGCCGTCCTCGTATCCGCTGCGTTTGCTCTCGCCCTTTTCTATGTTTCCGTCTTGTTACCCACCCCTCTGTACTGTATATCTTTTATTCTACGTTGCCATCTCCCCCACACGATTCATCTCTATTCCTTTGTTTCCACCCGACTTCCTCAATTGCTTGTCAGCTGTTGCAGTCGGTGCACGACTTGCAAAACACCCTTCGCTATACCCCATACTCCATTCACCGCTGTTGAACTCACTTTCTGTGCTTTCAGCATAACACCCATGTCCGTTTTATTTCCATTCCATCTCCATTCATGTTGCTTTGTCCAGCTTCGGCTCCAAATGTATACTATGCTGTATGACACGAGCAATGGACGAAAAACACCACATGCCCAGGTCAAGGTTTTGTGCGTTTGACCACGGCTACCGGCATGGAAAACTCCAAAATACGCAGTCTACTCGTAGATTAGAATTCAAATAAACCATGTTAAAAAGCACGCAACAACTTGCAAGAGTGAAACAAGAAGCCCTCATTGAACACCAGCCCAGCGCTTGGCCTTTCGTTCCAGTCTTGTACCCCCCCCCCCTCGTTATCACGCCTCTCCCTCAGCAACGGAGAAGCCCAAAGCGCAGAGGGAAGAAGCAAGACATGGGAGGGCATGACGACCGCGGGCCTAGGTCTCTCAAAGCCTGCATAAGCGGTGTTTTTTGCTTCTATTTTTCCCTCCGTCGTCGTTGTTTTTCTTCTTCAAGCTCCAATGTTCCGATCGCAGGGTTTGGGTTGAATATTCGTACGAGTGTAAGTCCCAAAACTTGATTGGCTCGTCTTATTGTCATGTGGGGCTCATTCTAAAATAGGCAAGACAAATAAATAAACTCAAGACTCGAGTCCAAGAAGAATTACGACCCCCCCCCCCCCCCCCTTTAACAATAAAATTCGATCAAATGCGGTTGCCAAGTACTAAAGCCCGCCCAACATGAAGAGAGCTTCCCACGATAGTTGGCTGGCCAGGTAAAAACAGACAAACATCCACCTCAACGTCAGTGAACATTCAAAGAAACAAAAAACAAAAAAAGCATAAAACTTTCGTAATCATCATTGCTATTGTTGATAATGGCCTTGACTCGGGCCCAGACACCTCTATTTCGCAACTCGGCGGTTTATCCCTCTTCTTTGATGGGAATGTTGCCGCGCCCTTATTTCTCGTCTTCCCACTCCGGGTTCTATTCAGCCAGGCAAATGAAGCCATCGTTAGCATCGCAACCTTACGGGCAGAGCTGCCAATTGGGCTTGCCGGG
>NETT01000005.1:11317-36357 GCA_003449175.1 Ceratocystis smalleyi | reverse complement strand
TCTTACCTTTCTCAGAATTACTACGCCTTCTAACGTACTGCTAAGGCTGATGTATTCCTTGTTCTCTAGCTCTGCTCTCTCGCCATATGCCAACACAACCGGGGTGCTCTGCGTTTGCCAGCCCGTGATTGTCTTGGGGCGACCGGCCTGACCCACGACATCAACAGCTTGGCCAACGCGGACGTTCACGTTGATAAAGTCGAGGTTTTCATCAAGAGTAACTAGCATGCGGGGGTAGATGGCTGACGTCAGGAAGTACAGCAGGTAATGATGCTTAGAGAGAATGAAATCCTTGGCATCAATCATCGCCACCATGCATGTAAGCAGACTAGCGGCAGCCACATGCGACAGAATCTGGCGATCGGTGTGGAAAGGGTTCACTGTCAAAGTGCCCTTGCCCATGTGAACTAGACCCTGAGCAATGCGGACCATGAAAAGCGAGTCCGGATCTCTGTAGTAGAATGAAGCAAGCTGTCTTAATAGCTGTGCAAGACGAGCATTGTTGGTGCCAGCTCCCAAAAGACCCATAGAAAAGATTGCACTGTTGGCGACATCGCTATCAGTGTCGTGGCTGTAACGAGATAGCGTGTCATACACCTTCATTTGCGGGTTGCTGGGGCTAATGAGGCCCATTGCCAGTGGGACAGTGCGGCGAATATTGGCTTCTCCGTAGTGCATGAGATGGCCAAAGTGACGCAGAACCATTTCCTGGCCAACATCTTCACCCATGGCAATCAGAGCAATACCTAGGACAGCGTACGACTGCAGCAACTCGTCGCCCTTCTTGTCCTCTTTTTCGGCCAGGTGCTCAGTGCAGATGTGCAGCAGCTCTTGAATCTTCAAGACAGCGCCGGTACCAGCCCAGGCACAAATTTGTGCCAGAACCCGGGTAGGCTTGGCCATGGGATGGTCAACAGCCTTGAGAGTCTCTAGAATAACGTCGACCTCCTCCTGCTTTCCAAAGAAGAGCAGGCCAAGGCCAAGAGCTAGGAAGCGCGTCCACTTGTCAGTAAGCTGGCCCATGCGGTCATCGTCAAGAAGAGTAGACACAATGGCGCTGCTGACTTCCGAGTGCGAAGACCCGATAAAAGTCATGCCACAGGCAAGAGCGGCCATGGCAGAAATTTGCATGGTCTCGGATGCATCGTTAATAAGGGGAGTTAGCAGATCCAAGATGAGCTCGTTGTTGGACCCGGCATGCGCCAGACCCAGACCCATGATGGCAGCAGTGCGGACATTGAGGTCCTTGCTTTGTAGACGCTCCTGGTCACCGAGCAGAGCAATAGCCGCGGCATCCTCCTGGTAGACACCCGAGCTCATGATACCAATACCCAGCATACCGCCGGCAGAGATGTCGGACTCAGATACGCCAAGGTACTTTTCAATAGTGTCTAGACCCAGCTCATTGTTCCAGAGCATGATGCTACCAATGGAAGCAACAGTTGAGGTCATGCCATCAGCCTTGGTCTTCCACACCCACGGCTCCTTGGTATTCTCACCAATCATCATCTTGTCGTTGACAAAACCAGCATTGGCAAAGGCGTTGACAAAGGCTGCTGACAGGTTGTGGAGAGCAGAGTCGGTGTTGGTGTGGTTAGAAACACGGCTGCTTTCGAGATGAGTCTTGTAAATATCCTCGGGCATCTTGGGCTCAAGAAGGTTGAGCTCCTTGCCGAGGTACTGGAAGTATTTGGAAAGATGGGTGTTGTGGCAGCATTTAGCAATTTCCTCGTTGATTTCTTCGTCATCGTCAAAGTGCTCGATGACTATCCGCTGGCGTCCAACAAGGAAGGCAAGCTGCTTTTTCAAAGCAACATCGGTGGTCTGGGCGAAGGTCGAGGTGATGAGGTCGACATCGTTGAGGCGAATGGCCACTGTCATGGCTTGGGTAAGCTGCTTGTACTGGATGTAGATGCCATAGGCCGTACGCAGAAACACGTCGTTGTCGGGATAGGTAAGCAGGTTGACCATGCTGACAAGGTACAGACAGGCGCGGCTGTACGTATCAGCGTTTAGGAATTCTGGGAGCCGATCGATGATCTCAAGTTCACTAAGCAGATCGACAGCGTCGGCCTCGGCATTGCTCTTGAGGAACAAAGGAACCAATTGCAGGGCCAAATCAATCAAGTCATTGGTAGGTTCCTCTTCGGTAATGCGCTTGGCGAACACTTCGCCGATCTGAAGAGCCAGTAGTCGGACGTATTCGTGGCCCCAGGAGTCGATATCTGTGGTGGGCGAAAGCAGGCGGTACTTGAGAGTGTCTTGGTTGTCCTCATCAGAAAAGGTCATGCCAATAGCGGATAGAACGTCAGCTAAAGAGTCCTTGTTGTTGCCTGAGGGCCAGTCTTCGTAGACCGCCTTGAGTGTCTCATAGTGTGGGCGCAGGAACTTGAGCGGCTTGGGGACAGCAGTCATGGAAGAAGTCGATGTGCGGATAGAGGTTTTCATCTCGTTGAGGGCGTGCTCGTATAGGTCGGCCTGGGACTCCTGTGGAGCGCGCAAACAGAGGGGAGCATAGGGCACAGGTTAGCTATCATAGGACGACATAGGCCGAGGTGGCTTGGATAAGGGATGCTAGGAGGCAGCCACGTACCGTCAATCTCTCGACAAGCATGTCAAGATCGTTCTTGAGTTGTTGATCCTCCTCGCTCAGCTCCTCTGCAGCTACATGTGTTCTAGTTGTCAGCTAAGTGGTCGACATCCAGCGTCATGACGGAATAGACGTAGGTTTTGGGAGCTATCTCGTACCACCAATCTTTTCTTCCTTCTTGTCTTCATTCTTGCCCTCGGGGGTTTCAGCAGCAGGCTTTTCGACAGCCTTGCCTTTGCCCTTATCCACGGGCTTGCTTGTCTCGGGGTCTTTAGCCATGATGGAATGGGTGGGTGGGTGTATGAGAAGGAGTAGAGCTCTTCGGAAAACAAGCTCAGTCTAGCAGAGTTGGTGTTTAAACAGACGGAGGAGTAGGCCGTAGTATTAAACAATTCGAGAGAAGTATGACTAGAAATATGGCTGTCGGAAACAAACAAAAAGGCGTACAGCTAAGGTGGGCTCGTGTTTTAATGGCAGCAAATCGATCGACTAGACGCCTGGTTAACAAGCTCTGTTCAATTGCTTGATAACTAAGCCCTTGCTTGGCTTTCCCCTGCTACATCTTGGTGACGCGAGGCTTGTAGCCTAGCCTTGTGCAGGGTCACATGACTGGAAGCTATGCCGTCAAGTTCTCCACACTGCAAAGCCCAGCTGGCAGGGTGGCCTGGCGGCTCTTGGCAGCCGCAAGAGCTAGAGGCCTTATCTTATCGACCCCTCCAAGGATTTTGATCGTGGGGCTATTCTTCGTGCAGCTTAACAAAAAAAAGTTTCTGTCGTCATAGATCGACGGCATACATTTCTGCGACCAGTCATCCTGAATTTCTTTCCCTACAGTTCAAGCGTGCCCTCCGCGATTCCCCGTCTACAAAATGCTTCTAGATTCCAAGGCCCTGCGTCATTTGACGTCAGATGATTGGCGTGTCCTGGCTGCTGTGAGTTTTCCCAAATTGCCGTCTGGAATCGTTCCGAAAAACTACAAAAAGAAAATAGCACCCTAACATAGGGTTACCCAATAGGCCGAGCAAGGCAGCAAGAATCATGAACTTGTCCCTACATCCCTGATCGAGAAGCTCTCGCGGCTGCGTGGTGGCGCTAGTGGTGTGCGCCGGAGTATCTCGGCACTGGCCAAGGTCGGCCTCATTGCCAAGGTCAAGGAAGCCAAGTACGACGGCTATCGTCTAACCTACGGCGGCCTGGATTATCTTGCCCTGCACACTTACACCACGCGCAAGGAGATTTACAGCGTTGGCAGCCGGATAGGTGTTGGAAAGGAAAGCGATATCATGGTTGTTGCCGATGAAACCGGCAAGCAACTCGTGCTCAAGATCCACCGCCTGGGCCGCATTTCGTTCCGTACGGTCAAGTCGAACCGTGACTATCTACGCAACCGGTCCTCGGCTTCGTGGATGTACCTGTCGCGCTTGGCAGCCATGAAAGAGTTTGCCTTCATGAAGGCTCTGCGCGCCGAGGGCTTCCCTGTCCCTGAGCCCCTAGGCCAGAGTAGACACACTGTTCTCATGTCTCTGATAGACGCTTTCCCTCTACGTCAGATTTCTTCCGTGCCCGACCCTGCAGGCTTGTACTCGGACCTGATAGACTTGTTGCTGCGCCTGGCCAAGCACGGCCTGATTCATGGAGACTTCAACGAGTTCAACATTTTGATCAAAGAAGAGGAAGTTGAGGGTGTGGATGAGGAGGGCCAGGCGAATCTAAAGCTGACACCCGTCGTCATTGACTTCCCTCAAATGGTCTCTATGGACCACCAAAACGCTGAAATGTATTTTGACCGAGATGTTAACTGCGTCAAGCGCTATTTCAAAAGACGGTTTGGCTTTACTCCTACTAGCCGCGGCCCTTTCTTCAAGGATGCTAAGAAGCTGGTGGGCCAAGATGGGGCCACAAGACTGGATATTGCTGAGGCAGCGTCGGGGTTCACCAAGAAGATGAACCGGGACCTCGAAGCTGCTGTAAACCAGGAGGCAACACGTGATGGTGAGAACGAGGAGGGAGACGATGACTCCGACGAATACGACTCTGAGTATGAAGGCGGAGGCGGGGAAGACGAAGAAGACGAGGAAGGCAATGAAGAAAGGGAGGAAGCGGAGCCCAAGCCTGAAGGCAGGCAAGGTGCAGGGGAAGACGCGCAGGAGCTGAAGGTAGGATGCAAATCAATCCTGGACGGTGTCCGGCTGGAGAAGCTGGAAATCGTAGACTAAAAATAAGGGACCGCGACAGCTGTATGTTTTATGACGTTTATGATACCACCTATACGCTCCGTCTCGCCCATCCAAAAGTTAAATGATGAAAGTTGTATATATATATAATAGATGCATACTGCAAGACAAACGAAACATCACAGCTCTGATCCATTAACTGGGCCAACATGACGATGGTGAAGCAATGGCGATACCCTCATACCGCAGGCATTGTCAGCACTTTGAATGGCGAGGTCGAAAGAGCCTCAACCTTCATCCACCCCCCCTCCTGCACCGCAACAATAGTTCCATCTATGCAGAATTTACGCCAGCGATCGTCAGACTCGTGGACCGAGACCCTGAGTTCCTTGATCTCTTTGTAAGTCACTTCTGGCATGGAGACATGCGCACCATTGTCGTAGGCAGCCATCATAATTTCCATTACTTTGTCTTTGCCCAAGGGGGCAAAGGTTACTATGCGGAGTTTGCCATCACAAGGACGGGAGTCGGGCGAAATGGTAAACGTCCTTTCCAGGTTGGAAACAAGTGTGGACAAGATGTAGTTGAATTCGTTGCCACCAAGACTGTGGAACCCGCTACAGCCAGGGAGTCTGACCTCTACAGTTGCTTTGTATGCATGGTTTAGCTCGAGCAGCTCGTTGGCAACCATGCCAAAACGCTTCTCGCCGTGTTTCCTGTACTCTGGCGTATCACTTTCATAGACAATGCTGGCGTGGAATCCGTGAGAAGCCACGATAGAGCCATAGAGGTAGTCGACAGGACGTGAGGCCATGCCGTTCTGGCTTTGAACAAAAGTCACGATACGGGCTCCGGGTGAGAAATCCGCCCGAAAGAGGGACAGACTGACGGGGGTGCCGTGAACAAGAGTGCGCAGACCGAGGATGAGAGCCGAGTCGGTGCTGTTGCGGTATAACGGGCGATGTATGGAGTGGAACAGGGCATTGCCGGTGCCTAGGGGCAGAATGGCAATTGTTGTCGGGGAAGGTTGCTTCTCGTCTCGGTTCATAGCGTTGATGAGATCAACAGTCCCGCCATCGCCACTCATAAGTAAAACGGTTTGTGCCGACTCCTCTGCCCGTAGAATCTTGGCGGCAAAGCCTTTGATGCTCTCCTCATCTTCCGTGATAAGCAAGCTGTACTGTCCCTTATGTGCAGTGCTAGCCAGAGACTGCGCCGTGTTCAGAAGCGGCTTGACCACCTGATTCCAGCACTTCGTGGCTAGACAAAGCCCGGATTTTGTGGACACCACGACGTGGAGCTTGTGTGAGTCGGATGCCTGGAGATGGCGTGGACAGCGCGAGATGATGAGCGGCTGCAAGAGGGCGGGGACCGCAAGTACGTCCACACACTTGACGGCATACAGCACATCGACGCCCTGGCCGGTCTGAAATACAGTAAAGACCGTGAACCCCCGAGCTTGTTTAAAGATGGCTACGATGCTCTGAGGATCGTCAAAGATAGCGTCAAATGAAGAGGTCGCACTTGTCGATAGAGGCTCTGCCCATTCTTTTGGCGCGAGAGGACGACTCATACCGGGAGAAACTGGGCCTGGAAATCCCAGAGCCTACTGAAGCAACGCTAGGGGTCAGTCAAAGACTCGGCCCGCGAGTCTGGATAAAATGTATGCAGGCCGATTGACTGGTATTTAACCTCACAGTTCAGCACAGACTTTCTCTGGTCAAGCGGAGGTGGCGTGATAACTGACAGAAACAGAACAATAATTGCGCTAAGTGGGGTTTCAAAGGATACCTGATTAGGGATGCAGCCATAAAGAACATCCCCCCGGGTGGTGGCGATCCATGCACTCCACAGAAGAGGAGGCGTCAAGAGGGATAGGAGAAGAAGAAGCAAAGGAGCGATTTCGCTCTTTGCAGATGCCTGTGTTTTGTACATGGCAAAGTGCCGGGGATGAGACTCTAATATCTTGAGGTCCAGCAACAAGACAACAGGTAAGCCCTCGGCCCAAATGCAAGGAAGCCTAAATCAATCACCTCCCTCGCACAACAGCTAGTCTCAGCCAAGCTTCGGGATTTGCAGAATGAATACCGATTTGATTCATGGCACTTGGGATGGGCCGAGATACATCTAAGCAATGTGCTTCATGCACAAAAACCTCCATCCCGGCCTTTGCACTTGGCGTTTCTCCTCAGAGAAGCAGGTTTCAGCCAATGACCGCCCTTACATGCGCCTCTATGATTATGACAATGCTAGCAATCTCCAGTTAGCTTGTGCTGGAGCTGCGGCACGCTAGGCAAAATGCCATTCTCGCGAGGTAATTGGCCTAGAAAAGAGGGCGTCCCGGCCGGGATATGCATTCCCAGTTTATGCGGTGCATGGATCACCAGATTTTATGCAGCGTTGGTGATAGGGTGGATGCAAGGCAGTCAGTCTATTGGTAGGTCTTGGCACACACAAGTGCTCATACTATTGCATGCATACGATAGCGTCTAATATTTTACTGTACATACATTGAACAAGGAGAGCAAGAGTCCCTCGTCTCCCCTCCCTCTACTTGCGTGCCCGGGTCATTGGCCCCCAGTGCTCGCGTGGATTCACTTGGTATCGCACCAGCTTCTTGGTGCTGATCTCCTTATCGCGGCCCAGCTTTTGTAGCACTTCGTTAAACACCAGGGTCTTGCGAAGGGCCGCCTCCTCGTCGTTTACCGCGTCGTCCTGCTGTAGCTCTCCGCCTCCATTCAGCAGCTTCCATGCAGGGCTGTTCTGTTTGATGTTCTCCATTTTCACGGGTGCCACCTGGCGGATGTATTCTTTGAAGATCCAAATTACCGTCGTCCACGGAGCGTCCGTCTTAATGCTATTCGGCTTGCAGTGGCTACGCGTGACCCTAAAGCCTAAATGTTTGAGCGCCCCACGGATGAGATCTTCATTGGGCGTCTCGCAGCAGAAGATTCCGGCTAGACGAGACGGAATAAAGTAGAAAGGATGGGCATCAATACGTGCCGCCTCCTTGTCAGCTTGGGGAAGTGCCTCCTCAGGATCCGGCTCAGGAAGGTTTTCCGACAGTGCAGTCGTTAGCATGCCCTCAATGCGAGCAGCCGTGCCATAGACTTTGCCGTCTAGGGTCGGCAGGATATTGAGCACGCGCTGAATAAATTCTGGCGACTGAATCATGCCACCGTACATGGGCCCCGCGAGGTGCATTTTCGTTCCACAGTGACGGCAAAGAATGTCAGAGGTTGGGCCTTGCGCCATGACGTGCTTGTAATAGTGCGACTTGCCGCTCTTCGCCGCCATAACACGCGTGCGCATTATGTGTTGTGTCTCCCAGGCTCCGCAGCCTTGGTCGCAGTTGTATACAATCATAGTTTTAGAAGCATTGAACTTGACGGCCGCCTGTGACTTGGTAACCCGGATGAAGATGCGCGTATAGTAGTCGATAGAAAGCGACAGCAGGGGCTCGATGGCTAGGCCGTAGCGTGCCGCAGACGTCGCTACTGTGTGGAGAATAAGCCGTAGGCCTACCTCGTGGGTATGGAAGCCCTTAATGGGAATCCCGCCGTATGATGCAAAGGCCTTTTCGCAGTAGCTGTGGCCAGCCCAGATGGCAGAGTCAGTGCAGGTAACGCACAGCAGGCCGCCATCCTTAACACCCTGAACCGCAGCATCAATGAAAGGCGATGCAGTTCCATAGGGGTCTAGGTCGATAACGTTGTATCGGTTACTGTTGGAAGGGTTTCCATGCTTGTCACGCTTCGATAGATCATCAGCAATGCGCCGATACATGTGGGCAATGGCATCGTCACGGGACACCTGGATCTTGTCGGAAAGCTTGTTGTGCTCGGCGTTAAGCTTGATGTAGTCGATTGCCGAGGAGGACAAGTCATTAGCCGTCACTGAGGTCACAAATGGAAGCTCATGAGAGTAGCGTAGCGCGCGCAAGCCGGAGGCCGAGAGAGCATCGAGGATTGTGAACTTGGGCATTGTGGGCCTGGGCCTGGGCTCCTGTTCCGAGGATTGTATAGGGTTGGCAGCAGCAGTAGTCTCGGTTTCGAGAGTTTGCGTCGTGTTGGCGACTTCTTGTGTGGCCACAGCCTGGGCGCCTGGTTCGGCATTTGTTTCAGTGGTGGTGGATTCCGCCTTCTTGTCCTCCGGATCTGTATTTCCCTCGACCTTGGGTCTCTTTTCAGAGTCGGCCTCGGCCCCAGTATCCTTCCGTTTCCGCTTGTTCTTGGCAGGCTTTGCAGAAGACCCCTTGCGTTCTTCGCTATCTTCGTGATAGGCCCGGATGGCAAGGACTGTCAGGTCACGGTTGAACTGCTGGATGGGGTTGTAAAACACGGAAATATTAGACTTGTTTCCACCATCGCCGATCTTAGCCCCCACGGGTACCAGGATATCAGCCAGGCCTTCTCTAATGGTGGTGTACACCTTGCCATCGTAGGTGTACGTGGGTGCGTCAGGGCTAACGGAATTCATGGCGGATGCTGGAGACAAAGGCGGGATGCGTTGCGGGGGCGGGTGCGCTGGCGGAGGAGAGAAGGGCGGTGCCTGTCCAGAGGTATATGACTCGATATCGCTGGGAGAATGCGCCTTTGAGTGGCAGTAGTGATGGTGCTGCGCAAAACTGCGAAATACACTAGAAGAAGATATGGGTGAAGCCCGTGGAAGCTTGCCAGAAAGAAAGAGCGAGCGAGCCGAGCGCAGCAGAACCATCCGGCAGGTATCTATAGCAAAGCAGAACAGGCGGAATAGCCAAACAATGAGGAATGAGGCTCCTCTGACGTCGCTTATGTCGCCTTTTCAGAGCCCTTTTCAATGCATCACCAAGCTGGACACGAGAAAAAATGCCCGTCAAATATTTTTCTGCCGGGCTCAATCCAGAACTTAAAGGCGGTGAAAATAGCTCGACTCTAGTGGGGCCGCTTCCCGCCCGTCAGGCTAAGCTTGTAGAGGCCTTGTAGGCTATAGGGGAACATTTGAGTGGCCTTGTTGTTTTTGTCTCGTTAGAGCCTCACTTTCCTCAGCCTTTTCAACATCCTCCACACACAAACACCCTAATTTCAAGATGGTATGATCAGAGTGCTTGGCGTCATGATGCAGCACGAAACCAGCGTGCTGACAAACGATCTTTTAGCTGCCTCTCGGCCTTGTTAATGCGGCCCAGGGCCACCCGATTTTGGTAGAGCTGAAAAACGGCGATACGCTCTCGGGCCATCTGATAACTTGCGATACCTGGATGAACCTCACGATGAAAGACGCCGTGCAGTCCAATGCGGTGCGCATCCGAATCTGAGCCCCCAAGCGGCTGATGCGAGTGCTAACTATGATCATGCCCACAGGAAGCCGACAAGTTCCTGAAGCTGCCCGAGGTCTACGTCAAGGGCAACAATGTACGCTAAAACATGACCCAAGCACGGC
Source organism: Ceratocystis smalleyi (assembly GCA_003449175.1). Taxonomy (NCBI): domain Eukaryota; kingdom Fungi; phylum Ascomycota; class Sordariomycetes; order Microascales; family Ceratocystidaceae; genus Ceratocystis; species Ceratocystis smalleyi. Next base: position 26,172 of record NETT01000005.1, on the reverse strand, counting down.
CTATGTCTGCTGCGAAAACTGGACTGTCCTTGCTAACAGTCGTATGTCTCACTCCCTCTTGACAGATCAAATACCTACGCGTGCCTGACGAGATCATCGACCAAGTCAAGGAAGCCCAACACAACCAACAAGGCGGCTTCCGTGGCGGGCGCGGCGGCCAAAGAGGCGATTACAACGGCCGAGGCGATAGGGGCGGCCGTGGCGGTCGTGGCCGGGGCCAGGGCCAGGGCCGTGGTCGGGGTCGTGGTGGCGCCTAATCGGCTCTCGCATGGAACATTCCGGCGACTCTACACCAACAAACGGTGACAAGAGGATTGGTGCAGAAGAGAAGCTTGCGAGTCCACCATCTTCTTATCGACAGACTATAACTCGCACTCCTGTGGATAAACTACCACCAACAACTGCGACGCATCCTCGCACTCATCATCGCCGGTTTCTTTGTCTTTGATTTTAGTCCACTGAGGCTAAACGGGCGCACCAGGATCTACACACAAACAAGGCATTACTGCTTTTTACTGACACATGATTTTTCTCCTGGGAATTGAGTTACGATGGGGAAAACAAAGATGGAAACATGACTGGCAGCACTTTTGATATCTGTGTGATTTGCTGCACGATTTTTGGTGGCAACGCTACGCCCGTGCCAACGACATAAATACACAAAAGTCTAAAAACATAGAAAAAACAAATATAGACTCCAGGATACCCAGAACCGCGCTGTTGGAACGTCTCGCTGTGTTCATGTATGTCAATAGTGTCGCCAGCGTACAGCGTGGTGGATGACTAACTGCTGGATATCACGTGACTCCGACGAATTGACCGTGTCGCTATGGGTCATTAACCCTGAGCAAAGCTTCTTGAACAACGTCAAACACCGGCTTCGGATCAAGCAAGATGAAGCTCGCGGCCCAATCGACTTCGTCTCTCTTCTATATCAGGCTATGAATCACAGTCGCATAGCGGTGGATGGGCTCTGGAAGTGCCTATGTCCAACGGCACCCGACTCTGCCTTCTTAGCATCACGTGCTGCCTATAGCCGACTATCAAACTCTTCAATAGTGACGACCAGCTCTCAGCCCACTGCCCTCTCTTCGAGAATCTTGCCAAGGAAATGCCCAGCGAAAGAACTATACCGAGGTTTTGGCACGACTCGTACGCTACTCGATGTTGCTCCCGTCGAGCAAGTGAGTGATGAAGCGGCAATAAATGCCGGGCTTGACTTTCCAGCCGATGGGGCGGGTGCTCGCTCGTCCGAAAAACCAAGCAGTCTACCAGACCAGCAGCAAATCAAGCCACAAGGCCGGCCAAAAGTTACAGTTTCTCAACTGTCAACCTCGAAACCCCCGTACACAGAACTTCACGATGCTAAGCTGCGGACCATCTACGAGACCTTCCAGCGCCTAAGGGGCCGCACACACTCGATGCAACGCATTGCGGCGTTTTTGAGCTACATTATAAAATACCGGCCAACCAAGCTGAGGTTTTACCATTACAATCTTCTTCTCGAAGCCATGGCTGATCGCGAAGGCTCAGCAAAGACTGTGCGAATCCTCCTTCAAGAAATGCAGCAAGCTGGAATCCAAGCCAAGGCCCTGACGTACCACAATGTTCTTGCAGTATGTTTCGCTTTGCTCTTCATTCTAGAATTTCTACTAACAGTTAGCATAGGCGTTAGCTATTCACCCAGACTACACCCTCCGCAATGAGGTGCTCAGAGAAATGCGAGAGCGCTGGATAAGCAAGACTGTGCTTGATGAGTGCTATGAAGCCATTGGACTCTTGCGGGACACCCAGTACGAAATGGCTTTTGACAAGCTAGAGACCATGATGAGAGATGGCATTTTCATCCCTCCGTGGGTCTATGAGGTGTTCATTATTGTGTTCTGCAATTCCGGTTTCTTGGACGAAGCCTACCAATTGATGAGCCGCCGTCTCACTATTTTCCGTAACCCACCTCCCGCCTTCATGCTCAACATTCTAGAGCTGTTTAGCCAGGGGTGCCATTACGATGGCACAAAGCTTATGTGGAGGAGGATAACACGCACTAACAGACTCCATCCCTCTGATATTGTGGTACAGAATGTTATCCACACTGGTGCCCGGTACGGAGACCCTTCTATGATTCTACAGGCCATTGATCTCCTTGCATCGCGGGGAACCAAAATCGGGCTGGTGCAATTTGAGCCGCTGCTTGATTGCTACACGCTCATTGGCGACATGGACAATGCCCTGCGAGTATTCTCGCTGATGAACCGTACTGGCCTCAAAGTACGGCGAATTAGTACTCGTGGTGTCTATACTTGCTTGAGGAAAGACCCCAAGGGCATTCAGAGCTACATTAATGCCTTACATAGCACCGATGACGTGCCAATTGCCACAGTCAATGTGCTCTTCGAAGTCCTGCATTCATTCAAGGACGCACAGGCTTCAATGGATGTTTACAAGTCTATTAGTAGCTTAACGGATGAATTTGCAACATCTGAGACATTTGGTTATCTCGTTGACCTTGCGGAGGACCCTAGTACGCTTGTTTTCCTTGCCGATGAGGCGGCCATGGTGGTTCCGAAGCTTCAGATTCGCACCAGTTTGCTACATAAACTAGCCAACGCTTGTGCTGAAGCCGGGAAACTCGACCTTGCTGTCAGGTACTTTACGCGTGTCAATGAGGAGTGGCGTGGACAGGTCACCAAGACTCAGAAGAAGCTGATGAAGGAAGCCTATCGCATCACCTTCCAGAATGTCTTCCGTGCTTTGGTTAAGGCGCGGGATACCCGCGCAACTAATGTACTCCGCCTCGGCAAGGTGCGCATGGCTATGCTAGGTGCCGGGCTGCGCAGAGAGCTGGATGCGACGTGGCCGGAAGTCTGGGAGGAGATCCAAAATAAGAAGCAGGAGAATGCACTCAAACGCGAAGCTGTTAGAGAGGAAGAGGGGGCCCCAGCAGACATCAGCGTCCGAGTGCCGTTGCCTGAGGAGCTCGACTCTCTGTACGATGAGCTGGAGAATAGCACCCAATTTGAGGATGCCTCAAGGCCTTTAGAAGAGCTCAAGGAGAAATAGTTGTATAATGCGGAGAGTGCAAGGTAGATTTCATAGCTTGCTTTACGGTAAAGGCAGATGCTAATGAGTGTGTACATTATGATGAAGCAGTGAGACCATAGCAATGTTGCAGATATCTGTTTGAGCTAGCCAGTGGCCTACACAAAAGAGCAATGTTCTATGAACGACATATATGGAGCAAACGAGAGGAAAGGAAGGGCAAAATTGGTAAAAATTGGATGTCATAACTATGAAAGAGCCAAGATAAACTCTACCGTTTTTGATTCATGAGCAGACGCGTTGCTCGGTCGAGGCACGAATGGCAACATCGACTGTCGAGGTCCTAAGCGCAACAGCGGTATCTTCGGCATTGGAGACTATGGGTCCTTGACTAGGAGATACGGCCTTTAGTTTTCTAGGGCGCCCCTGTTTCCTCTTGACAGGCGAAGAATCTGGACTAGTAGGTAGAGTCTTCAATTTTCTAGGGCGCCTTCCTTTTCTCTTTATAAAAGAAGAATTTGAAGCTGCGGTCTTGCTAGCTGGTGTGCTAGAGACCTCACTTTCGGCTGGCGACTGGCTCGGAGATACCGAAGACGTGACATCCGGATATACGATGCGCAGCCGTTCAGCACCATATTGTTTAAGCATGGCAATAGACTCTTGCTGCAAGGCGAGGGACTGATTTGATAGTATGGAGAATTGATCTTCGTTGAGTGTTGTGGAATCAATCCCTGCCTCTTTGAGCAAGGCCTGGGCGGCGTCACGACGTCTTTGTCGCTCTCTGGGGTCGACAGTCGCTACTATTATTGACAAATCGGCAACCGAGGAATCATCGTTTGGAGACTGGGAGCCTTGCGCTATGCTCTTTCTTGTTTTTCGCGTCCTTGTTGCATTTTCTTGGGGGATGGAGTGGTGTTCGGGGCTGATTGCCACAAACTGAGGTCTCATTCTGCGCCTCCTACGAACACCAGAAATTGGACTAATTGGCGTAGGGGCCATTAAGGCGAAGATATCAGACACAAGTCTGTGAAGTGGCGTGTGGTTATATTCTGCTAATATAGAGTGGTGAGACGCCGAAAAGATGAGGGTTAACGTTCCGAAGCAGTCATAGATAGGGCGGTCTAGTAGGTGTTGTTAGTGACAACTGCTTTGGCTGAGACTGGTGGCGTGTCATACTCACTCGCAAGAATCGGCTCGGGCTCCTTGTGAATAAATTCAGCCAAAATGGGTTTCTCTTTCATTTCATCGGCCTGTTGTTGCCAATGTTCCATCGATTGTACGCAGATGCAGGTGAATACCCAGCCCAGCCATTCCCATTTGGCATCTTTGACAACCCACTGACTAGCATCGACATCGCCGATTCTCGAGGCAATATATTTCGCCGCCAGCATCTGCAGTGTATGGCTATTGGGTCGTTGGTTTAGCACTGCATCCTTGACCAAGATCTTTTGCTCTGCGATAGGAACCAGAAGTGCTGATTCGTTTTCATCCTGCGGAGAGAGGAGGCCTTTCAGCTCATCTAGGGGGATATGAAATGTGGTATCAAGCGGAAACTGGAAAGTCGTGGTGGTGTGTCTGGCACGTGTGGGCGTGCACTCATGGTCAAAGGCCGTCTGAAGCTGCGCATGCATGTCTTCGATTGATGAGCATGGGACGCCTGCGGGCAAAGAAGCTTGGCCATCGGTAAATGAGCTGTGCAGAGGATTGTTTGGACTGCTGAGAAATCCATCCATCTTGCGCGATACAGCATGTGAAAATGCTTCTAGGTATCGAAGGGAGTTAGTCTTGGAAGCATAGCAGTCACGAGCCCCATCGAAGTCGTCGCATCAAGCTGGAGTTGCTGATTAGTCAGCGCAAGTACCCGCAACCACTGATAAACAATGCTAGTTGACAGTTTCCATGTGCGTTTAATGGGATTAAACACTTGAAAACAACCATGTCATGATGAGAGGAGAGAGACGCGCTTGTTGGGTTGTGTGGACTCGCGTAGGGTGGATCTGTGTGGCGCCGGGGTGTGGTGTGGCGTTTTTGATGCCTTGAGAGTCTAGGTGCTGATTTAGGAGTGTTTTGTTTCATTTGGCTGAATAAAGAGCCATTTTTTTGATTAGGAAAAGTTTGTCGCCCTAGGTCCTTGTTTCCAAGCCACGGGCTAGGATTAAATGCAGCCAAATGATACTCATCATAGCGCCAATGCGCAGCAGCCCACTGTGTCTCTCAGGCTTGACATCCAGGGGGTTTAATGGGTCTCCAACCACTGCTCTAGTTTGTCAATGAGCTCTGCCTTGCGGCCCTTGGGATCAATACCACGCGTTGTCAAGACCTCCTTCAAGTCTGCCACTGTCATTTTCTGCACTGACCCAGATTCAACTGCATCTCTAAGCTGCTTGTCCGATACACTAGACCCCCCCGCGCCATCGGGCGACTTTTTTCTCTTGCGGGAGCCACTGTCGTTGGGGGCGGCATCGAGTTCACGCTTCACTGGACGACTAGCTAGCGTATCGCTGCCAACAGAGGCTTTGGCAGCACTGTTGATGTCCTTGATGAGGCCGCCAACACGCTTGCTTATTGCACGGTATTTAGGAATTGTAGCGTCATCTGGGACCTCGGGAATCTCTTCGCCCAGAGCCATGGCCTGGAGAATACGGTAGTGCCACTGGAGCTGCGGGTTAGGATACTTGACCGGATTGTAGCGTTTGTTAGGCAACCACAGGTTTTCCACGACCATGGAAAGATCGTCAATCATCTTGTCCGGCGGATTGGCGCGGTATTTGAGGCCAGGCCCCGGTCTCAAGTCATCGGCAAATGGGAGCGGGTACAACCACATGCCAGCAGGAAGATACAGAGCACCCGCACCATCGACCGTCGTTGCTTGCGAAGCTACCAATGCGAACAGGCCGGGCTTCGCATTTGAACGCGTGATTGCCCAGACAATGCCAATTTTGTCGTCTCTGAGAAGCTTTTTATGGAGAGACGCAAACACGCGAGTAGATCCAATGTAGTGCTCCTCTGAGGGAAAGATAAACGTAGCCTTCTTGACCGACTCCCACGGCTTAATGCAAGACCGCGACTTGAAACCTAGGATACGAACTACAGGTGGTCCAAAGTCACGAAGCATCTTGTGCTCCTCGGGCGTAAAAAAGACATACTCGCCTCCAAACTTGAAAGCTTTCTTCGTCTCTTCCGGCAGGATAGTTCCAGCGGTATCTTCAGTAAACTTGGCGGTTTCTCCCATTGCAATTTGTGGCTTTTCATCGTCAAGCCAGACGTAGCAGCTGCGCTGCGGCTTTTGTTTGTGAACTACATTGTACCCGGAGACCGTGATAGTGAGGTTGGGCGCAAGTTCAAAAGGTACACCAGAGAATAACGCACGCTTGCTAACTTGCTTGCTTGTGACGTTGGAAATTAGTGACTTTAGTAGCGAGATGCCGTCGCCGGATGTGGACGTAAAAAATTGCGGCGGATTGGCTTCTTCGGAAATGTCTTTGTAGATTATGTCCTAAAGCCGAGTTAGACGAATGCAAGGATGTGAAATGGCTGTGCTTACTTCGTAGAACTTGGAGACGTTAAACTCTGTTCCATTTCTGGTGATGGGAAATAGTTCTATGATGACGCCCAGATCGTACAAATCCTTTGCGCGAACAACAGCAGCAGACTTGTATTTTTTGTCGTCAGAATGGGGGTTGTCATTGTCTGTGATGATGAACAAACGCCTGCTTGTGAAATTGGGGGCTCTGGTAGTAAACAACTGGTTGGCGCAAAACAGTATATTTGCCATGGAAATCGCATCGTCTTCGCTTGGGATCAAAACACCATCCTCATCCTCTTCAATGAGGCTCTTGAGCGCCTTGACATCCTCGGCAGCGGGGACATCCAGGTCAATGTAGACATAGCAGTGAGGGTAGCCCCGGCTATCCCCATCGGGATACTTTGACTGCTTAGTACCGAAGAAAATAATGCCCATCATATCTTTTGGGTTGGAAATTATACGCTGCTCCATCAAATGCGAGGCACACTTCAGAGCGGCAAGCAAAGCGCTGTCGGTATCAGCCTTTTTTGAGTCTGAGGGAGGCGGTGGCTGAAGCATAGTGCTGTTGACGTCAATGGCGATGATAATGGCATCTTTGTGGCTCTTGTAGTTCTAATGGACGGTGTTAATAACAATGCTAGAAGTGTATTGCGTTCGCAGGCATACAATTTCATCGAGTTCTTCATCATCTTCATCTTCCGCTGGTCGCCAGGTCTCGTCGTCTGCCATATTGGGAACAGGGGCCTATGGGATAGCAGAATTTCCAGAAGAAAGAGAGCGTTTTTATGAGTGTTTATAGTTTAGAGCAGCCTCAAGAAGCAAGAGCGCCAAGACGTAGATATTAAGCATATGTGGGAAGCTATCTTGATGAAGTGAAGCAATGAGGCCCTATGAAGCTGCCTGCTGTATGAGCCTGGGAATAATCTAAACGCGATATCACGTGATCTACGGCAGGCAACTGTGGGTCCGCGTGAGCTCAAAGCTCAAGGGCTAGCCAATCAAAGCGACTCTGTTGAAAGCTCTCAACCAGAAAGCGTTCAGTGGCCCAAAAAGAAGCTGGCTGACCCAATGCGTTGGACAGGAATTAAGCCAAAGCACGATGTCACTACTATTTGCTGTGCCGTGCTCATTGCAACCACCCTTCCGTCTTTTAAGCCATTGCGCTCTATATCGTCCAATCCTCGTCGCCACAAACCTGCCCCCCAAATATACGCTTCGCAATGGCTGCCAGGAGCTCACTGCGACTGAGCCATGGCTTGAGCCAGAGGCTGGCTAGTCCCATCACAGCATCGCCCATGGCTGGCCGGCGGTACCTGAAAACCCAGGTATCTCCTGTCACACAGAGCAAAATAGGCTCTAAAGGCCCTACTGCTATGGTCTTTCTCAACATGGGTGGGCCGTCGACCCTCAACGACGTTGGCGATTTCTTAAGCCGGCTGTTTGTAAGCCTTTTCTTTGCTCTTTGCTCCTTGTTTTTTCTTCTCCCTTCTTCCTTCTTCCTTCCTCCTTCCCTCTTTTTTTCATTTTCTTCCTTTGGGACTATGACGTCAATCCAATGGCTAACACCCCTTCACAGGCTGATGGCGATCTCATCCCCCTAGGCCGTCTCCAGAAATACTTGGGACCGCTCATCTCTAAGCGTCGTACTCCCAAGATCAAGAAGCAGTATGACGAAATCGGCGGCGGCTCTCCTATTCGCAAATGGTCTGAGTATCAAGCCGAAGAAATGTGCAAGCTGCTTGACCAAATGTCCCCCGAGACTGCGCCCCACAAGCCCTACGTAGCCTTCCGCTATGCTGCGCCCTTGACTGAAGAAATGTACCAAAAGCTTTTCGATGATGGGTTTGGGAGAGGAAAGGGCGGCCGGGCTGTTGCTTTCACCCAGTACCCTCAGTACTCTTGCTCCACCACAGGTAGTAGTCTCAACGAGCTCTGGAAGTGGCGCCAAAAGCTTGAAGCCAAGGGGCCTGATGGCAAGCGGCTTGATTCTGACGGCTCAATCCAGTGGAGTGTTATTGACAGATGGCCGGCCCATTCAGGTCTGGTTGAGGCGTTTGCGCAAAACATTGAACAGAAACTACTGGAATACCCCGAGGAGAGGCGCAAGGACGTTGTCATTCTGTTTTCAGCCCATAGTTTGCCCATGACTGTTGTCAATAGGGGCGATCCCTATCCTGCCGAGGTTGCTGCTACCGTCTATGCTGTCATGGAGCGCCTCAAGTTCTCTAATCCTTACCGTCTATGCTGGCAATCCCAGGTCGGTCCCCAGCCTTGGTTAGGTCCCCAGACCTCTACCTCAGTGGAGCAGTATGTCAAGCGCGGCCAGACCGACATGGTCCTAGTACCTATTGCCTTTACATCAGACCACATTGAAACGCTCTATGAGCTCGACAAAGAGGTTATTGGCGAGAGTGGCCACGCGGATACAATAAAAAGAGTCGAGTCTCTGAACGGAAGCCCTGTCTTCATCAAGGCCCTGGCGGATATTGCGCTGGAGCATCTGAAGCACGGATCTTCAACTTCTGCACAGCTGCAGCTCAGATGTCCTGGATGCACGAACCTGAAGTGTGTCGAGTCCAAGAAGTTTTATCTGGAACAGGAGAAATCTCTGCAAGCTTAATATGACTATTGTGTTATGCTCAGGCGTGCAATACGAATATCATGTCTGCACGTTACGAATGAACATTAGATGTGCATGTGTACATAGATTGAGGCTGTTCACACATGCGAGGTAAATGTCTATGGCTCACAGTGCGCGTAACAGTGTATATGCGCTACCGGCACTGTATCGGTATCACGCGTTAATTAAATTGTAAGCGCGTTTCAATGGAATCGTGACATGTGTAAATAAACAAACTTATGTGTGGTGCTTTCATCGCCCCCTCACCTACAGCAGCGTCAATTGCTAGTGGATTTTCCGTCTTCCGCTTCAGAGGCACTTTGTTTCCTTGCTGTAACAGCAATTGTCTCGCTTTTTCGCATTTTGCACAATGAGAGACTCATCGCCTGTCGTATACCCAAGCAGCCCTCCGTCTCCCGGACGCCCGAAGAGAGGACGTGACGATGATGCATTGAGACTGGCCGATATCCCGGCGAGCAGGGCTCGCAACAAAAACGGGCACACTACGAGCGGCTTCATCATCGACGATGGATCCGCCTCGGAATCCGACACGGAAATGATCTTAGGACCACAACCAAAGAAGCGCATGCTCAACGCTCCGTCAGCCACGATAGAGACCTCGCGAATCCCTGCCCTTGATCTATCTACATCGCAAGATAACGCCTCATCCATCCGACTTCCTTTCGAGGATCTCCAGAACATCGACACTCAGCAAATGGAAGCAAATGTTGACACCCAAAAGTCGTACAGGTTTTCTGACGACGGACCCGTCAACTTGCCGATATTCGAAGCATCTTTATTCCAGGATACCGGCAAACTATATGACATTCAACTTTGCAATGGCCGTAAAGGCGTCATACGTCAGCGGCTACGGTCTGCCCCTATTCCATATGAAGAGTTGGTGGCGGCTCGATCTAAGACAAAGGAGGGACGGGCAGTACGTAGTCACTATGGAATTAACATCCATGAGCTTGTTCGAAACGCACAAGCCGAGATAAAAGCGCAAAGGATTATAGCAGAGCAAGACAAGGAAAAGGAAGCCGGCCTACAGGTTCGTAGCATGGACAGCATACTAGTAGAGTCTGTCGAATCAGATAACTCGGCTAGCTCTAAGCGACCCAAGAAGCACACTCTTTGGTCAGAAAAATACCGCGCACGCAAATTCCTGGATCTATGCGGAGATGACACAACAAACCGACACGTTCTACGGTGGCTCAAGGGCTGGGATCCGATTGTGTTCCCCGGGTCAGCCAAGCCCAGAGCGAAACGAATAGACCAGCACCAGGAGGAAGAGGAAAAGCCACTGCGCAAGATTCTGATGCTTACTGGACCGCCTGGATTGGGAAAAACAACACTGGCCCATGTTTGTGCAAAGCAAGCGGGCTATGACGTGCTGGAAATCAACGCCTCGGATGACCGAGGTAAAGATGTTGTCAAAGGCCGCATTCGGACGAGTCTGGGCACCGAAACGGTAAAAACGGTTTCCAACACTCGATCTGGAGATGGACGACCAAAGGTTGCTAGACCCCTGTGTGTGGTTGTTGATGAGGTTGACGGGGTGACGACCGGCTCTGGCGCATCAGGCGATGGTGGTTTTATACGGGCGCTCATGGATCTGATGCTCCTCGACCAAAAGAACTCCAAGCCGCAGCACTCCTCAAGCTCAAACAATAGCAAAAAGAAGACAGAAAAGTTCCGCCAAATGAGGCCACTTGTGCTCATCTGCAACGATATCTACCATCCGTCCCTCCGACCCCTGCGCCAGTCCAACATGGCCGAGATAATCCACGTTGGAAAGCCCACTGTTGAACACGTGGTTAACCGTCTACAGTTTATTTTCCAAAAAGAAGGCATATCATGCGAACGCGACGCGGCTCGGAAGTTGTGTGAAGCTGCCTGGGGCATGGCTAGCGGCATTGAGGCCAGACGCGGCGTGGAAAGTGCTATAGAGGGCGATTTACGCGGTGTCATGGTAATTAGCCAGTGGGTTGCCTCACGCTTCATGGCCCAGGCTCTTGGCTCCAGAAACAAGATCCTCTCGCGTGCATGGCTTGAGCGGAATGTTCTTGAGGAGCTTTCTAAAGGTGTAGGTGGTGGACGAGGTACCGGGCGAGGCAGCGTACGCGATGTTGTAACACGTGTGTTCCAAGAAGGAGCAGGCTTTCCCAAACCAGCTCTTGGCCAAACCCAATCTCGGCAAGACCTGCACGACCAACCCACATCACAGCTTGGATTCACCGAGTTCCATAAGAAGCACGGCATGGCTCAGTTACAGCACATTATTGAAACCAGTGGTGATGTCGATCGCATAATGACCGATATTTTCACCGAGTATCCAACCCGCGAATACACCGACGACTGCTACCTAAGTAAGCCCAACGAAGCGTACGAGTGGATGCACTTCTTCGACACATGCTCTTCGCGCTTGTTTGGCGAGCAAGACTGGGAGCTTATTCCGTATCTGAGCCAGCCTGTGCTTGCCTGTCACTCACTATTTTCGGCCCCGATTCGCCAGGCGTCCAACAACTACGGCCGGCGAAATGACCGCGAAAATGACAATGCTGAAAGCGCTGTACCCTCAGCTTTTAGCGGTCCCCGTGCTGCTTTCTTGGCCCGCGAAGCCGAGAAGCAGAACCGCTCGATTCTACAAGCTGTTCAGGCAGAGCTGCCCCCAGTGCTGATGCGCGCGTTCCGTAGCTCTGAAGACGTGGCCACGGAGTTTCTGCCCTATCTCATGCGCCTAATAGCTCCGGACGTTCATCCGGTGGTTATAAATGGCGGTGGAGATCAGAGAATTATGGCCAGTGTACGCAAAGAAAGCGAGAAGATTATGGTTAGTAGAGCAGCCGAGGTCATGGCCGACGTCGGCCTCAGGCTCCAAAAGGGAAAAATCGAGAACGACATGGTGAGAGCATCGCAATGGGTCTATCGACTCGAACCGTAAGTCTACATTGATGCTACCATTCATCTCATGCATCACATGTGCTAACCCTTGTCTATAGAGATCTTGACGAGCTTGCAGTCTACAAAACATTGACAGACAAGTCTGCCACCTTCCTAGCCCCGACGCGCTACGCTGTTCGCCAAGTCCTTGACCAGGAACTCACCAAAGTACTGCGTGCCCGCGAGACAGCAGCTCGCCAGGCCCGCTTCCAAAATGGCGGTACTGAGGAATATGCCTTTGGCGAAATGGAGGTGCGGACTAGCGTAGGCAGGGCTAGCACGCTTCTAGACAACGTCAAAGTCAAGCGCGATTTCTTTGGCCGTGTCATTGCTGAGCGGCCCAAAGCTGAGGGCCAAGCCAGGGAGAAGAAGGAAAATATAGTGGACGTTTGGGTGCGGTACCATGAAGGCCTAAATAACGCCGTGCGCAAACCAGTTTCGGTAGCAGACTTCATGAAGGGTTTATAGATCAGAAGCAGACAGGTCGTTCCATGCATATATGTATATACTAGAACTATCAAGACATTTATTGCGTCATGTTAGGCCTCCTGCATCTCGCATGCAGCAACGCCCTTTTCCTTGTTCACGATAGACACGACTTTGGCGACAATGCCGGAGTTAGCTAAGAAGAGTCTTCACTTCTTTGTAAATTAGCACTACAGAGATGAACAAGCAACACACATACGACGCTTCTTCGCCCCTACTACCCCTTTGTAGCTGTTGGTCTCCTTTTCGTAGGCTTCGCCTTTTCGCTGCTATCCATCTCATCCTTAGAATCCCAGTCGCTAACAAGCACACTCTCTCGTGCTAAAGGCGATGGCGTCTCTGGAGACACTGGTTTCTTCCGGCTTGTCGAGCCCAGCACGCCGCCCGCGTTTGTTGTGCTGGACACGGAAAGCCTCTTACCACGGCGCATCTCCAGTGATATGCTACCCCGCCGGGCTCGGTCAAGCAAAGCCCCGTCCATAGGAGCTGGCGAGACCGAGTCTCGTGTGGGCGTTAGGCTGCGCGTAGAGCTGACACTGCCCCGGCGAATACTACGGCTACGGTGGTGTTGTGTACCTTTAGCGCTGTGTGAAAGAGCCCCATTAGCATCCCCATTAGAGTACAAGTGAGCAGCACGTGAGCTGGCGATTCGGGCAAAATGACGCTCGGTCTGTGCGTGATGCCACGGGAGCCACCAGAAGACGCCCCAGCGGTTTTTAGCATACTGGCGGTTGCGGGCACGCAACTTGGCGCGAATAAGGGCACGGCGCTCGTTTTCCTTGTCCCAGTACTCAGAGCGATATATTTCCCAGTTCTCGCGGAAGCTAGGCGAAAAGGGCTTTGCGTGGAGAAGCAGCTTGACAAAGTCGCCAGCTGGCGCTAGATCCTCCTCGTGGCCATTCTCGTCGTTGCACATTGCTGACAGGCCAGGAACGCCCATGTTATGGACAGTAGAATGGACATCAGTCACAGACAGTTCGCGATCAACCTCACGCAGGATCGCTGCGTCAACAAAGCGGTATGATGAGCTAGCAGTATGTGAAAACAAGCCGTAGGTCAAAAAAAATCCAATAGTCGAAGCCATCTCAGCCCACCATGGCCGTTTGATAATGACGAGCTTGCAGTTGAAGCCTCGAAGGCCACGGTTGGAGACATTGAACCAACGCCGCGGCCAGCGAATGCCCCGGTCCCAGATACCAGTAGCCCACACTAGAATGGATGTGATGACGCCTCCCATAAAACACACCTTTTCGCCAGCTTCGACACCCCAATAGACAGAGCCCCCGACGCCAATCCCATCTTCGCGCGGAGCAAAGAACAGGGCATAGCCAAATCCCACGATCCAGGCCGACAGTAGCAGCAGAAAAAAGGTGTGATGACGCCGTCGGGCTCGCAGTTCGAGATATTGAGCACGCAAAGAAGCTTCAAGGACAAGGAGGTTGAGGTATATCATAGGCGGGGAGCTCGGTGTGGTGCTTAGTGGATCCCATAGTTTCGCGGGGGTCCCCGGGGATGTCTTGATAGAGGTTGTGCCGCTGACAGACTTGACATCGATCTGGGTCTGAAGGGCGCCCTTGACAATGTTGTCAAAGTCATCGGCCATCGCTAGAGGAAGCAGGGCAGAGCCTAAAGGCCGGGGAGAGGGAGGAGCTAAGACAAGTGCAAAGAGGAGGCCAGGGACGAAGGAGACTCTGGTTACGGGTCGGTGTCGGTATATCGATTCGCATCCGGAGTGATTGCCGAGTGGATGATGCGTGCGCGTGTGTATGGGAAGGATACGATAATGGTTTTATCGGCAATGGGAAATGCCAAGAGGCAGATTAGCTCGGCTCAGCAATGCATCCACCATACAAGAAGAAGCCCTGGACAATGATGGGTGTACGCTTATCGTGTGAGCGCGAGGAAGCTCTACACACCAGCGCCTTCTTTTTATGCGGTTACTTGTGTTGCCACGGGGAATATTCGCCGTAAAGACCTGGGAATGTGACGTTCCTGGCCAGACCTTTCCGCTATTCGCAATCTAGTTTCCGTATTGCCGCTATCCCTTGTTCTGTGAATGGCCGCACAAGCTTTCTTCCTAAGGGGAGGGGGTGAGGAAGACGACAAACGCTATTCCGCAAGCCAAGTGTAGACGGCTGTGCAGATTATGGAGGAGTTAACGATGCTAGCTGCACTGGAAGCAGCTTTATATATGATTTCAAAGGTTGTCGTCGGCACACTGTCAGGTCAGTTGTGAAAGCC
>NETT01000005.1:0-11295 GCA_003449175.1 Ceratocystis smalleyi | reverse complement strand
GGGGGGGTTGCCGCTTGGTAATGTTTCTCGTTGTTTTTTTGCCTGTTTATTCCCACCAGCCAAAACGTCATTGAGCCCTCTGGCTCAAGCTATTTTGTATATATATACTTTCCACCTTTCCAGCGCCACGTCAAGCGCCACGTCCCTTTTTTCGCGCTCCTTGCTCCCATAGCTTGCGCCACACAATCAAGGCTGGCGATAGCTAAGGCTATTATTCAACTGGTCCTGTCTGCTTTGCCTTCCCTAGACTGGACAGACTCTCTGACAGCAGGCCATTTCTGGAGTCTTTATTCACAACATCTGCTCATCTTCACCTGATGCTGCAGGGGTCGGCTGCTCTTCTTCACCAATCTGGTTGCGCTGTCCTTTCTTTTTAAAGGCTGGGCCTCCCAACACAGACCAACATCTTCAGCTGACTTTTTTTTCGACAGTCTTTTGCTTCACCCGTCGTCCTCTTCAGAGCCACAGACCGCGCAATGGAGGCTCTACAACACATTCAGGAGGGTATCGAAGCTCTCAAAGTGTACAGCCGTGAGGCCATCACGTGGTCTTTGACTCCCTCGTATGAGCTGTTTGTGGTTGCATCATTTGTTCTCATTCTCGCTCCTCTAGTACTGCACTACATTGTTGTCAAGGCCACGCCATACACTACTCTCCCCTCCATTGTGTTAGCGGGTCCCTGCAATGCCGGCAAGACGGCCCTCCTAACACTGTTTGAGAACAACAAGGCGGCTGCCGAGACACATACCTCGCTGCTGGCCACCTCTGTTGAATTCACTGCTTCGACCAAGGCCTCGGCCCGCGATGACCATCTGCAGAAAAATGATGTCTCGGGTCAACATACCAAGTTCCTGATCGTCGACACCCCCGGACACCCCAAACTGCGTGCCATTGCCGGCGACCAGATGACGTCGCTCAACCCCAAGAAGGCAGCCGATGCTGAAAGCATTGTCAAGGGCATTGTGTTCATGGTTGATGCTTCCGGTCTCAGCGAGCCTGAAATTCTTGGCCCTACCGCCGAGTACTTGTATGAGATTCTTATGCTGCTGCAGCGCCGGGCCGCGTCGTCCAAATCCTCGCGGCCGCCGCCAGCTGTTCCTGTTCTCATTGCCGCCAACAAGATGGACCTGTTCACCGCCTCTCCCGCGGCCATGGTCAAGACCCAGCTGGAGATGGAGCTGTCCCGCATCCGCTCTTCAAGAAGCAAGGGCCTGCTGGATTCGGGCGCCGATTCTATGGATGTCGATGCCAATGACCAAGACTCCTGGCTTGGCGCATACGGCATTAACAATGAGAAGTTTACATTTAGCCAGATGCTAGAGTTTGACATTGACGTCGATGTGATCGGCGGCAATGTTGTGGGCGAAGGCCCTGGGGTCAACAAGTGGTGGTCATGGATGGTCAAGTGTATCTAGATTGCTTTTTCCTGGCTTTTCATTTCCGTGCTTTTGTATTTTTAATCCATTTAGAGATTCATTTATCACAGTATTCAACAGCATGTTTGTGCCTGTAACGACTAGCAGAGGCTAGCTAAACTCTGCTGGGGGTTGCAACTCGTCTACTATGGCGTCCGTCTCTCGTCCCTCCCACGCCACAGGGAGCCAGCCCGATGCGAGCAACAGAGCGTCCCTCCCTGGCTGCTCACTGTCAACAGTACCAAACCTGACCCAGTCAAGCGAGCCCGTGATCGCCAACGTTGTGTACAGCCTCATCTGATTGGCCCGTCAACTTGATCGTGTGAAGATGGCTGCCAAAAATACCCTGGCCAAGCTTAGTGAACAAGGCCAAATTAACAGGAACTGAATTGTTGAGGCTAAAATCTAAAGTTGGCTGCCCATCATCCATCCCCAGCAAAAAACATGGCCACCGTCAGGGTGAAAAAGTTTTGGGGAAAAAAAGCCCAGGCCAGTGGTTTAGTGGCACAATCAGGCTACTTCAGGGGGCTGTCTCCAACATGCTACCTGCGCACTGTCACTCTCCTTGTATTATAAGTCTTGATACAGTACAAGAACCTCTGTATTTATTCCCCTCCCCCCCTCACAGCGTCCTGTCGGCATGTTTCTCTTCTTTTTTGACATCACCATTTCCATATCCTATACGTCCCTGTTTCCGGTTTCCGAGTTCTACTGCTTACAAACCAAAGCCTCCGGCTACTTACACGAACCACTCTTTCAGCCTCCAGTGTAAGGCTCTGTAGAGGAGCTTGACTTGACCTGAGCCTCGATCGCCGATCCGCAGCAATCCGCTAAACCGGTGCACCTTCACTTTCATATTAATAATCAATACATTTGTCGCAAGCGCATTGCCTGCTCTATTCGCATTTAGTTGCAGCCTAGACATCCCCTACGTACGTACGTCATCTAGCGGCTGGCTGTCCGGAATCCCATCCTAAACCCGGCTTATCCCACCTACACGTATATAATAAAACTTTGTACTTTCTGCCGTTATATGTACTGCCGGGATGCTGAAGACACAGGCTGCTAGCACCATCGTTATCCGTCGTCCGCGCCTCTATTTTTCTGCGCCCCACGCTGCAAACTCCCGTCATACGTCGTCGGCATACGCCTCATCCCCATCTGAATCAGACGATCCCGAGCATATCCTCATGGCCGACCAAGAATCCGACTCGAACTCCAGGCAGCCGCGCATGTCGCTGGCACAGCTTTTCCCCCAAAGCTTTGGCGAATCGGCCAAACAATGGGTGAGTTTCCCCACGACCCCCCGCTTCTCGTCCGACTCGGCTTGCTGACTCGTGAGACCTATTGCTTTCTTCTAGTGGACTTGTACCAACCCCAAACTTGCCGAACGCAAGCTGCTCGACATGGTTCCCTATTTAAAAGAAGCGACGTCCGATAAGTCGACGGCCCTGGCCAACAGTGACGATCCCTTTGGCTTCCGTGTGTGGCGGTCTCAGATGGTGGAGCTGTCTGGCAAGAACCGCGCTCTAAACGAATACTCTGTAGAACGTGTTGGTGAGAAGGTTGACGAAAACCTGGTCATGCTTCATGGCTACGGTGCTGGCCTTGGCTTCTTTTACCGCAACTATGAGCCCCTGACGCGTGCTCCAGGCTGGAAGCTGTATGCCCTCGACATGCTGGGCATGGGCAACTCTGTACGTTTCCCATCACCTCTCTCCACCAACAACCTGGATCCTAACCCAGCTAGACCCGCCCGCCGTTTTCCGTCAAAGCCAAGACGCGCGAGGCGCAAATTACCGAGGCCGAAAATTGGTTTATTGACTCTCTAGAAGAGTGGCGCACTAAACGCAAGCTCGATAATTTCACACTATGCGCCCATTCTCTAGGCGGATATCTAGGAGTAGCGTATGCTCTGAAATATCCTGGTCGTATCAAGAAGCTTATCCTGGCTTCTCCCGTTGGAGTCCCTGCAGACCCCCATGCCATCAGTGCTGAAATGCCTGAACCCGAAGAGTCTGCTATGCAAAATGAGTTTACACGCGATCAGGAAAGCATTGTCCATGGGAAAAACGCCACCGGCCCTGCGGATGCCCCCAAGCGCCGTGTTCCCGGCTGGTTAAGCTATCTCTGGGACGCCAATGTATCGCCCTTTAGCATAGTCCGTCTCACCGGCCCCCTAGGCCCCCGGATTGTATCTGGATGGTCTTCTCGCCGCTTCAATCACCTCCCTCAAAACGACGCAAGCCTTCTCCACGATTATGCCTTTTCCATCTTCCGCCAGTCTGGCAGTGGCGAATATGCAATGCCATATCTTCTTGCCCCTGGCGCATTTGCCCGCAGCCCGCTCATTAACCGCATTGACGGCGTTGGTCGGCAGGTTCTCCCCGCACCCATGGGGTCTTCTGCTGCCGGCGTGCCTTTGCGCGAAACCGGCATTCCCATTGTCATGATGTATGGTGACGGCGACTGGATGGACGCTGCCGGCGGCTTTGCTGCGGAGCAAAAACTGCTAAATGCTCGCGAGAAAGCGCTTCTGACCGGCACGGACTACGAAAAGAAGAACGAAAACGGCGCCGCAAAGGTTGTTATTATACCGGACGCAGGGCATCATCTCTTCATCGACAACCCTGAAGAATTCAACAAGCACATGCGGACTGAAATGGACGAAACCCGAGCTGAAGGACTGCGAAAGAAAGCCCTGGCCAGCCAGAGCGAAGCATGACCCCAGGCTGTCGGCGTCGGCGTTCATTTTGCTTCGTTATTTGCTCTTTCTTTCGCGTGTTCCTCTCGGCCATATCCAGCATGGCGCATTCTCTGGCTCAGAATGTGAGGGTTGATATGCTGTTACTTGCTTTTCTGTTTTGTTTTGTTTTGTTTTTTTCCCTTTTTCTGTTTTATATCTTCTTTTGGCCTTCACGCTACCTACTTCCCGCACACACACACCCCCTTCTATTTTCGTTGCCTCGATTTCTAGCGGTTCATGTGGCTTTGGCGCATAGGTGAATCTCCTATGTCCACAAGCTTCAGGTGGTTGATATAGACTTTAACTATTATAATGCATTGACACGATTTGACATGACTTGATAAGGGATGGTCTCGGCTTAGACTCGGGTAATCTCAAGAGGGCTACTATATTATCACTGTTATGTGGGTCACCTGTAAAAGAGTATTTAACGGCAAACTCTGACCTCTGCTCCGCGCGCAACTTTTGCCTCCCTCATCCACTACGCGGACATCCTGCTATTTTCAGGACATGTTTGCGGCCACTATCTGGGATCATTGGCCTTGGCTTCTATTTTATTGGATAAAGCAGGGCTGAAGATTCTGGGTGCGTTTCTGTTGTTTCGTGATGACTTTCCTACTATTCGCTATCCTGACTGATGTCATATCACTAGCTGAGCGCTATTCACACTGAAAATTCTGAAAGCAACGCATAGAAACCTTTATAACACCTCGGCTTCTCTGGCTTCCGCCATCTCGCTCCCTCGTGCGCTGCTAGCAACCTCTCAATGCCTTGGTGTCGCATAATCTCGTAGATGCAGCATAGCTTGTGTAAAATCATTTTTTGGACAGGAGTCTACTGTCCATAGTCTTGAATGCCCTTCCAGACTCCTACTCCTCCTTCACTGGCACGTCGAGCTCTACCATCTTCCGTCTAAACATGAGGCTGCCTCCCAAGAGACGGCCCAGAACAGCGCCTACATAGATGCCGCAGACAATAGTCACGGGCCACTTTTGCCACTCGCGGTCCCAATCCAGAGGAATAGGCACGGCTCCTAGCCACGCGCCTAGTAGGCCGCCGCATAGTGCGCCGTACAGCTCGTCAATGGGCTGGCCCAGACTGCCAATAGCAAGCCATGTTGATGACTCGACGCCATGTGCATAGAAGAGCGGGAACATGCACACAAGGCTAAAGTGTGCGGCACACAGGAAGGTAGGCTTAAAGAGACTAAGAAACGGGCCGCCGAAAAGTACGAGAACCAGGTGCGCAAAGGGCGTGATGAGACCGCTGAGGATCAAAGAAAGAATCGCAGTCTTGGATAGACATCCATGGTTGTTAGCAGTTTTCCTAGTTGGAACAAGCCGAAACAAAAGCAAGAGATAGCAATACTTACAAACACAGATCGCTGAATACTACTTGTCTGCTCCGTCTTCTTCTTGGCTGCCGCCCCTGTTTTGTACTTGGTTCCGACCTCGGGCACACACGCCAGCACGTAGACTACCTGTGCGACTGCAGTCACAGCAAGAATCTCCTGTAACCCTTCTACTGGGTCTGCAATCACGTTGCTGAAGTTGTAGATGAAGCATGCCGCCACGAGCATGGGTTGGCCCAGCCGTATGCTAAGGGCCATCGGATCAGTGTACAGCTTTACAGAAGCAAGAGGCGGCGGCGGCGGCGTTTCGGGTTCGTTGGGTGCCACGGGGGCAGAGCGGGCAGGCTTGGTAACCATATTGGACGAGATGGCCTAGTTGTTGTGTTCTCTTGGGGAAACGGAACGTAGAGTGTTCTTTTAAACACGGTGGCAAGCTAGGTTATCAATGTCTATGAGGCAAGCCAGCCTTTGGTTAGTAATGACACAGGAAAGGGGGGTAGCTACAGGAAAAACCCGGGCTTTGCTCATTAGCAAGAGAGAGACAGGTGCCGGTCGCGGGTCGTCATAGCTTGATGAAGCTTTTTTTTTAACCCAAACTACAAGCATCAAGATGCAGCAACCTAACCCTAGTCCAAACTGTGATTATTAAGCAGGACAGCCTACACTGACTAAGCCAAAGGCATGCACAATCCCGTCATATAGAAACGGTGAAGCATCAAGGCATCGTGATTCAGGTGCAAATATTAAGTATTATACAACGATGCGACTAAAGCTAGAAAGAAAAATATCCTGAAAGTACCATGCACCTATCAACCGCCAATAAACCACCAGGTGCCACAAATAAACATGCCAACTTCCCTCGCGCCTAGCGGCACACTATCTCGGCCTCCTCTTCCGCTACTCGTTCCCTTCCATTCTCTTCTCTTCGCTGAATGACTTCTTCGGGGGCTCCATCTCGCCCAGATCATCTCGGCTCTCGTGGAAGACGCTTCGTCTAGCACTAGACGTGTATGGGACCTTGGCAGCAGCAGCAGCGTCCTCCGACAAGTCTTTTGCCGCAGTTTCGGACGACTCAGGAAGCGTCTGTTCTTTCTCTGGCTGCTCTTCAATCACATGCTCTTTGAAGGCTGTCTTTAATGGAGATATAATTGGCGTCTCTGGAAAATCTTCAGTGCTGCTTACGTCACTTATGTGACGCAAATGCCTTGCTTCACGGTCGCTAATGTTGGACAAATCAGACACAGTACGGGTAACTGAACCCGGATGCAACGGGGCAGCAGCCGTGTCTGGGATAGTAGGGGACTGTGGTGGATTTGGCGTTTGTGAAGACATTGCTGAATTTCTGGCTGAGGATATTTCAGTCTGGCTGATAAAACTCTTGTGGTCATTTTCAGATAGCCCCGTGGGCGACACGGACAGACCACTTCGCGGGATATTGGTAGTCTTGGGGAATTTGTGCTTAGCTGTCTTTACTGCAGTCATGCCCGTTTCGCCAAGCTCAAGCCGTGAGGTATCCTCGAGCTCTGGAATAGCTGATGCCTCCATTTCGTGATAGAACACGGGCTTTATAACAGGCACGGACATGGCACTTGCGGGGGACAAAGACCCTTCGGGAAGTATGCCTGAGGTCTCAGTTGTCTCCGTCATAGCTTTAGCTGTGGTAGCCATAGTGGTTAGTGGCGGGGTTCCCAAAACCCAGGCCCAAATGCGGTTACTCGTGTACGTAGCTGAAGTTCCAGCGTCACTTATTTGGGCCAACCTTCGGCGGCGCCACCAGACAAAAAGACCGGCCATGAAACTAAGGCCAAGTACGGAGCAGACCACAATAGCAGCAATCGCACCATCAGAAACACTGCCAGAAGACCCCAAGTCTTCGCTTGGGTCATCGATTATGATGGCACTCGTAGCGTACGGGTAATAGCTGGTGATTTTGGAAGTTGGGTAGGCAGTATCAAACAAGCGCTCTAGCTCGTCGTCCATCCACCCTGAATCTGGTGCGGTTCGGGTTGCCCCTCCAAATGCGTTTCCTCCAATCACATTCGAAACCTCATCGGGAACCGTGTAGTTGGTTTGCTTAGTAGGGTCATAAGCATCCACCCATTCAAGACTCGACATGTTGAACAGCTGGATTATATTGCCCTCAAGACATTCATATTCGTCAATAGGTGTTGTCATCGATGTAAGAGCAGACATGCCTCCAATGACCATCATCTGCCCTGGATAGGGCTGGAAGCACTGGTGGCCTCTACGTCCGTGACGACTGTTCCCGCTGTAGACTTTGGTCCAAGTGAAGCTAGGTAAGCTCAAGACCCAAACATCGTCGCTGAGCTGCTCGGTGGGAGAAATAGCGGTGTAACCGCCGTAGTAATAAATATTATAGCTGGATCCATCGCCGGCTGCTCCCATGAGAGCACAACCATAAGATAGGGTGGGAGGCTTGTCTACCAACGTAGAGTTTTGCCTATACCACTTTTTGGAGCCGATATCGTAGATATCAATGACTTCATGAAAGCCCCTGCCCTCCGAAGCCTGTAATTTGTCAGCCCAAAAGTGCGGGAAATGGCAAGATAGAAAGATATGCTTACACTTAGCTCAGGTTCTGGAGAATCTGCAAACCCTCCAGGGATCGTTGGGTATGTCACACCACCAACAGCAACCATAATGCCATTTTCCCCGACTGGAACAAAGACAAATTCACCAGCGGCCCGCCCCTTGATGTCGTCAGGGAGAGATGTGTTGGTCCACGTTCTTCTGAGCTGGTTCGACTCGTCACTCTCTAGGGTAATGAGGAAATTGGCTGGAGTAGTCCAGGATCTTTCTGGCCCGGCAAAATCGTCTCTATGGTAGATAGGGCCATCAATTGACCGGAGGCCCGAGAAGTAAAATGCCTTCCATTCAGAGTTGACCGTAGCAGCGGCACCGTACGTCACATAGCGGTTAGTTCCCGAGTCTAGTTCATAGTATTCGAGGCTGGGCTCAAAAATCCTATCAGGGCCGTACTGGAACTTTTGATAGCCAAGAACTTCGTTTTCGGGCAAGTCCAAGTTTTGCAAATTTGGAGGCAGCCCCCCATATAGAAAGAATTCGGCGCTGTTACCGAGGAGGGCACCGCTGTAAAAGTTTACAATGTCACCATCAATTTTATTTCCAAAGCCTCCTAGAAGCTTGGACATTGGTTTAATAATAGTGCTGAAGTTAGCGGTTGTCATGTTGATGTAATCACTGAGAGATAGTGTAAAAATGTACTGTTGTGGGTTCTCTAGGATACAGAAAAGAAATGCTATTAGATCGTTTTGGAAACTTGGAGATATCTTGGTGAGGAGACTTATTAGGGCTTACCAGTAAGACTTGTACGTACATCGCTATTGTTCATGACAGTCGACCAATATATACCACCACCATCGAGATAGATGGTGTCACGAAGCATGATTCCTAGAAATAAGTTAGAAATGACAAGGTAGCCCTGCAAGATTCAGAGTCAAAAACCGACCTCGGAGACCATCCCATCTACACATACTAGTGTTGACTTGTCCTTCCGTCAAGGGAATCCACTGAGCTTTGGCTAAGCCGGCTAGGATCAGCCATAGCGACAACGCCTGCATTAAGGGTACCATGTTGGAGGGTTTTCCTGGTGGCTAGAAATGTGGTTTTGCAGAAGTTTAAGAACGGAGTTGGGAGATCTTGTCCGTTGGGCGAAGAGGTGCGTTGGCCGTGGATCGCAAGCCACGAAGCCTGTTTTTTTGAAAGGCACACAGTGTTATTATATATATCTCGGCGGTCTCGTGGGTCTTCTTGATGGTCGAGATGGCTGTTCTAAGGCTTCCAATATCGGCTGTGCCAGTGCCAATCAGGATAGACTTCCTATGGAGCGGGCAGTTGCGAATCAGCTTCTTCCTTGTTGGCAGACAAGTGAAGCCAGGGACTTGAGCTATGGCTAGGCTATAAAGCAGGAAAAGAACGAGGGTGGTGGAGCTAGCTTCAGCCCGTGAAAAGGAAAGGCTAACAATCAAAAAAGCAACCTAGCTAGTCGAAGACTAAAGCAAAGTGCTGGCCAGCAAAATCTCAGTAGACAGGAAAGTAAAGGTTAGAAGGTTTGGAACAAAGAGGATAGACACGCATGCTATGTCATAGCAAAAAGCCCGGACGCCCAGCCACGAGATGGAGAAAGAACGGGAAAGACCTGGATAATTTCAAGGTGATGATGGCGTGATCAAACACACAAGTACGTCAAGAATGCAGAGGGGGGAGGACTAAGAGAAGCCAACAGATACGACTATACCGAGCCCGAATCGTCCCCGCTTATGTCGACCGGAACAAAAGAGGGGTGAAATGCAACTGAGTAAAAGGTAGTGCGAGAGCGAGAGAAGAGGAGTGCATCTTGCTGTAGCCCATGACAACTGTGAGATCTGCAAATGACCAGCGAGACCAGGGTTATTTACCCGCAACAGGCACTGTATATGCACACTTGGTGTGTACACATGCACTTTATGGATGGTTGTACTCAGTACATATACATATTGTGCATCCTTATGTGACTGCTGTGGTCATGAAAGATAGCAATCCAACCTGGCTCAGACACAGCCTGCAATGTGGAAAATCAAGGGTGGATGAGGAGAGGGCTTGGCTTGGCAGTGCAGCGCAGGATCAGGCAGTCCATGAACAAGACGTACTATTAAGGCATAGGGAATGGGGATTTGGGCCTTTGGCTGGGGGGGCAGCTTCCCGCTAGGCAGAGGAGAAAGACATGAGTAGGAAACCATACCGTGGCAGCAGAAAAGGCAGGCAAAAGACAGGCAGAGGACGGCACGCCAAAGCTACTCGCTGCTAACAACTGAAACCTAGGTACTGACTGGTAGGGGCCATCTTGCCTTGGACTTGACTGTATGACAGCCCTGGTGTCTTCAGTGACACAGCAAACCGACTGAAACCTGTGTCTGTAACCCGATCCAAAGGCAACGGGAGTATTTCCTCCACGAATACGAGTAACTTCAAGCACGTTGCAGGCACATGAATCCGGAGTTTTGAAATCGTGGTCAACGAAGGCGACTGGGCTTGCCTGCAATTCTGTGCTCAGTCACATTCTCGTGTTGGTGAAAAACCGGATTAACCAGATGCTTTGACTTACACGATCTGCCATAGGGTTAGGGTTGTCCGCCACCTACAAAGCACCGGCGGACCTTTGAGCATAAATACTGACTCAAAAGACATATAGATTTCTGTTCTGGCCCTTACATCATCGTTGAGACTTATTATTAGTGGATATGAGCATTAATTCTATCAAGACAAAGTACTATGCATGCTCTGTGGATGTATGTGTGATAAGCCATAAGCCAGCGTACGCCTAAAGCCCCACGTTGCATTGTATAGGACCTCCGATGGAGAATGGCTCCTCCAAAGGCAAGGAAAGGTAGCCTGGTGGAAATAGTGCTTTATTTCTTGAGTTTTTCCGTCTAGTCTGCTGGAAGTAAGTCGCCCGGCCTGGCTTGGCTACTTGATATCTTGCTGGGTGCCGTTTTGGCAGAGACCAGCATGCAGAAGGGCTTGGCTAAAATCAGTCCCCCCCTGCGTGCGTCTTTCTTGAGTAAAGTAAAAGCAAGATACTTGAGACTACACCGAGCAACTGTCTCCAGAGCTGACTCGGCTCGGACTACGATAAGCACGACCGAGACAGCACTGCAAGCTGCGCTGGACAGGGGTTACATACAATTGCCCACCAAAGGCCTCGCGGAGGGGTCACTGCCGCCGAATTCCACAGGGGACCGTCCTAGACGAAGGCAGCCCAG
>NETT01000004.1:95213-146951 GCA_003449175.1 Ceratocystis smalleyi | reverse complement strand
ACCCCCCCGAGGGTTGTAGGAGGGAGAGTTGGTAGGAGGGAGAGTTGGTTGTGGAAAGTATATAACACCTTGGTACCTACGCATAAGTAGGCGTAACATAAGTCCTATGGTCTAGTGGTATGACGGTCCCTTCACATCAACACGGCATGTGGAAGTCCGGGACAGGTCCTGGGTTCGATCCCCAGTGGGACTAACAGCTTCCTTTTTGCCATTTATATATACAGCTCAAATTAGAACTCTAGTTCCTCAACCTCCATTCCGCACTCTAAACACTTCTTCACCGTCATGCCGTCGCTATTTTCTACCGTCCGACCCCACGTATGCACATGCTTACCACCACCCAAACTGTCACCAAACTTGGCGGGCCCGGCTAGTCCTTCAACCTGCCTCCGGAAGGCATCCGTGCGGGTTTTGCGCTTGAGTTCTCGTAGCTTCTCCTTGAACTTGGCTTCTTTACGCCGCTTCTTCTGCTCTTCGCGCTTCTCAAACTCGGCATCCAAGGCTTCGGCCGAGCCCCATTTTTGTGAGATTGCATAATCCTCGACTTGGAAGCGCAGGAACAGCATCATGTCGTGCCAGTGCGTCTTGTGCGGGTTTGGCTTGTTGAGATGCGGCAATAAATCTGCGTCTTTAAGTTCCTCTGTGTAAATAGACTGTGTAAGCAAAGAGAAGTCGCTAGCGATTATATTTACCCGTAGACACTTACCATCCGTCAAAAGATAGTCTTCGCGGCATTCTGTCTTCGTCAACAGCGAGTACTTCTCGGGGAACTTGTCCTTGCATGGCGAACACACGCACACCTTGAACACATCTTCCCAGACGAAATCAATCTCACGGCTATCGCACTCACGGCATCTCTTGACGTCCTCTTCTATTACGCTAATGCCAGGCTCAAACGGCCCAGCCTTGCGCCTCTCCAGGTCACGGATAATCTGCAGACGCTCCCACTCACGGGCGGACATGTTCTTAGGCTTTCCGGATGTGTCGTCGCCAGGCCGAGCACGCGGCTGGAGTGCAGAATTGTACGGATCATCCTCGGTTGTTAGGAATCCGCCCTTGTTATCGCTCATAGTACTCATGTTGTACTCGACATACTTGGCGAATTTTTTGGCTGGTCGCAGTGGCGCACCTTCAGGCATTTGCCTAGTGCCATCGCGGTTGCTATCTCGTAGATTGAGAGATCCGGAGACTGATCGCGGGCGCTTAGTGCCGGCGATGGGTGTGAGTGGCGCTGGAGTAGTGGATGATCCTGAGGTAGTAGCAGATGGGATGGGCGAAGCTTTGGTACTCGCGGTTATCTTTCCAGGCTGCGTTCCTGCATTTTTCCTATTCTGCAGGGCCTTTGCGCGCTTTTCATTGTCTTCCTGGAAACACGGTTAGATGTGGGCAGGAAAGTTAGGGCACAAGAGAATAAAGACCTACAGTACGCTTAGCGATCCCCAGGGTACCCAAGGATTGTGATCGTGTCTGTCGACGTGTAGAGCCTTCCATATTGAAAATGTGCTATTATCTCGGGGAAAATACAAGACGGAAACGACGTCACCGAGGGTAGCCAACCAACGCGCCACCCAAGGCTTGTCAAACACATGGCCTAGTTCTCTCTACCCCTCGCAGTCACGAAGTCACGGGACCTGCCATTCACATGGCTAGCTAAACCACTAGCCATTATAGGGTTACCCTAGGGTTGCGTTATCGTGGGGGCACGAAGCTAGGGCTTCGGCCTCAAGCTTGATTTCAGAATAAGCGAGACATCAAATATGAGATGAGAAGTTTCAAGGACAATAATGATGAGACGAAAAAGAAACGAAGTCCCTGAAGGGAAGGGGAGGGAGGGAGGGCGGGGGTATATATAAACATTGTCAAAGACAGCTGATTGTTATAAACTTTGTATTGCTCTGTATTCACCGCCTTAAATTCTAAGCTCGTGATACAACCGGCAGAATCCTGATGCCAGCCCATTCAACACAAGACCAAGCCTCGTAACTCTACTTCTGCTTCTCCTTTGCTTGCCGCTTTGTCTGGAAACTCTCAAACAACATACGTTCTCCAGCATTACTATAACCTAGATACACTTTGATGTTATACGATTTTTCTTTATTGCTCTTAATATACCCCTCCCCACCCTTGCTGCCCTGCATCTTTGTCCTAAAACTTTGTGGCTTTCTTGTTCATCTCGTCTTCCAGTCAGCAAGATTTCACAGGTGATGATCTTCTTCTCTTTCCCCCCACGTGCGAGGTGCTGACTTTGCAGCATAGCTTCCCCCTCGTCATCTGTACGCATTACAAAGCTAGTATACGCCGTAGCCTAAGATCGACCCAAAAACACAAAGCCTCTTGATCCGATTGACCATTGTTATCACACACCCTTAGGTATACCTAGCAAACCTAATCATCAGCACTAACGACCACTCCGGGAACATCTCTACGGCCATGGCCATGCTCCCGCCCGCGTCCCCCCAGGACGATGCTCTCATTCCACCAACAATACCAAGGCCGCTACCACATTGGCTACATCCGGGCTACAGCAAGCAGATTGTCAAGGGCAACTTCATGATGCTTAGTGAATATCCGAAGACGGTTGAGCGAGGCGAGTGGATGGCGCATCAAGGTGATTGATTCCCCCATGCTCGTTGTGTTGCGACTCCATCAGTAACTGCTACTCCATGGCCGCGCTTTGGGTGAGCCCTTCTCTTTTTCGCTAACCACTTGCTCCTTCTGCCCGCCGGGCTTGGCTTGTTGCTACTTTTTAGCTGTTGAACAGTTCCGAAATCTGTGGCACTTTGTGCGCGTGGTGTATGATAAAGAAGATGACGGTCTTTCTATTTGCAACGAGCACACATGTCCGAAAATGTCGGCTGGAAGGTGAGTCGAGATCAAGCTGCATGCTCTCTCAAGCAGGATATCTAGTGTTTTCTACACACAGCCCGAGGTTAACCCGCTTCTTTGTTATTCCCTGTCGCAGCAACCATTCGTACACCTGGCTCAACAGCCAATACAAGCCTACCGAGCTTCCCGCCCATCGCTACATGGCGCTTATGCAACGCTGGATCAGCAGCCGCATTGACAACACTTCTATGTTTCCCACCGACCCCAATACCGTCTCCTTCTCGCTCAAGCCCGATAGTCCTTCCATGGCACACATGGAGCAAGAGAAATGGGCTGGAGAGCGCAGTGGCTTTCCTGCCGACTTTGAGCAGACATGCAAAACAACCTTTTCGCAAATGTTCCGCGTCTACGCACACCTATACTGGGCTCATTTTGTCGACCCATTCTATCATCTCAACCTTGAAAAGCAGCTCAATTCGTGTTTTGCCCATTTCCTGCTCGTCGCGCTGAATCTTGATATGCTGCGTCCAGAGGAGCTCGAGCCTATGCAGCTTCTAATTGATTTGTGGGCTGTTAACGGCACATTTCCGCCTGACTCTGCGCCGTTTGGCTTGGCAAATCTACGCAGGGGTAATTACATTTTGACATACGGGCCAGATATCTGCGCCGCTGATTGATGCAGGGAGGGGGAATTCGAGAAAGGGAGCACGAGACAGTAAGGAAATGGGGAGAGAGGTATAATATGAAGGACACAAGACGCCGGGATGCTTGCCTGCCTATCTGGCTATCTATACACGCAACTACTGCGACTTTTATAATATTGTCGTGATAATCTGAGACACAAGATGTAACAGCAAAAGCTGGATACAATGATGAAGAAAAAATCTTGAGAATGAATTTGTTTCTTTTGTATTTGCCGAGAGGCACGGGAAAAACAATGTCTATCAGACGTTTTAAAGGGCTGGCACAAACCAGCAAAGTAAACATGAGCAAACAACAAAGAAAGACGAATATAGAGGACTCCTAGAATAGAAGATGGAGAAAAGAGAAAGGTAGTAATAAACTGACGAGCGTCGTACATATAAGAAAAAGGGCAAAGGCAGGGGCACCGTCGTGGAAGCATACAATGGAGTCCAGGGAAAAGCACACAGGGCGAGAATGTTGCTAGGCGTAAGCTAAGAAGAAATGCCAACAAGCAACAAGGAGAAAGCAGAAAGAGAAGGCAAGATCGTGAGCGTCGTAAGAACTCGCAGCACGGAAATTCCGTAAGAAAACAAAAAACAAAAAAGGGGTCAGTAGGCAGCAAATGACCCTGAGATTCGAAAAGGGAAAAGAGACAAGAAAAGATTCGAAAGAAGTAGAGAAGAGCGGTAGGAGAATGGAAAGAGCAAGAGACAGGAGCCAAAACGAGGAACGTTAGGCTTTGTTCCTTTACCCCCATTATCACAACTCACTATCCAAGATATAGCCACCTCTAGCCGAGCCTAGCCTAGCCAGCTCAGCCTCACACCATCGCTATGACACTTCACTTGTCACCACAGCCATCAATTTGCTATTGGTGCTATGTTATGCTGCGTTTGCGTTTTTCTTTAGCTGTTGCCAAACTGCTGTTCCAAAGCCACCCCAGCCACTAAGTTGGCTTGAGCCAAGGCCTGAGCTATGTGTTGAGCAGTGGCATTAGCATTGAAGTCAACCGCAACAGACACCCGGGCGCTGCTATTTAGCTACGGCTAATTGTTCCGTTCATCAATGATAGCAGCACTGATACCAAAAGGTAGCCCGTTGGCTACGGTTTGGGCAGCGGCGGCAAAAGCAGGGTCAGCCAAGGCGGTGTTGTCCTTGAGCTCAGTCATTTGTTCCTCCATGTAGAACGAGTATGCGATTTGTTCGGCTTGTTCATCTTTGGAAGGGGTGGGTTTCAGCCATGAAGGCATTCGGGTTAATGTACTGGTCCATGGGGTCCTGGCCCTGCTGCTGCTCTACAAAGTTCTCACCATTTTCTTCGTCCTGTGTGCGATTGTGGAAGGACAAGATGTCATCGTACATCTTGACCTTCCAGATATCGGCAGATGCGTTGATGCCATCCTCGAAGTCGAAGGGGTGCGGGGCTTGCGGTTCGTCTTCGGGATCGTGGTACAGCTCGAGGTAGGGGTGCCGAAGGGCGTCGGCGGCAGTCAGACGGCGACGAGGATCGAAGACGAGAAACCTTTCCAGAAGGTCGATAGCTGATGACAAAGAAACAGGGCGTCAGTATGCTGAAATAAACGAGAGGCAATGGACAACTGCCCAGTAATGATGGGATAGATGTTGAGGACTCACCTTCAGGAGTGGCGGTGGGGAACTTGGTCTTGAATGATACAGGCTCATGTGCGGGCAAAGATTGCACAAATTTGAGGGTCTGCCAGAAAAGAGGGGGAAGAAAAGCCGGTAGTTAGTTCGTTGCCCGAAGCATTGTTGACTTTGCGATTAAAATAGATGGAA
Organism: Ceratocystis smalleyi; assembly: GCA_003449175.1. Lineage (NCBI taxonomy): Eukaryota > Fungi > Ascomycota > Sordariomycetes > Microascales > Ceratocystidaceae > Ceratocystis > Ceratocystis smalleyi. The sequence goes on along the minus strand of NETT01000004.1, from coordinate 141,644 downwards.
GTTGACTTACGTTCTCGCTAGTAATGCCACCAATAATGTACTCGGGCGGGTTACCGATGAGCTCAGTGATGATGGAAAACTGGTTCACATGGTCCTTGCCAGGGAACAGGGGCGAGCCGGTGATCATCTCGGCCAATATGCAGCCAACACTCCAGATATCAACAGCAACATCGTACTTTTGCCACGATAGCATAATTTCGGGGGCGCGGTAGTAGCGTGTAGCAACATAGCCAGTCATGAGGGGGTCCTGAATACGGGCCAGGCCAAAGTCGCAAATCTTAAGATCGCAGTTTTCGTTGATGAGAATGTTGCTGGGCTTGAGATCACGGTGGATGATTCCAGCAGAATGGACAAACTTGAGGGCGCGCTGTGAGCAGGATATTTGTTAGAAGCAGGTCACACTTAGTAGCAGGGCGGGAGATGAGGGGACGGCAGGGTTGAGCGCACCAGAATTTGGTAAGTGAAGTACACAATGAAGTGAGGCTCCAGTGGGCGCGTGGTGAGTAGGCGGTGTAGGTCAGTTCCTAGTAGCTCGGTAACAAAGTATCTGGAGGAACGGTGTGGATTGTTAGCAGCCACCCACAGGATGCGGAAGGGGAAAAAGAGCGGAACGTGCTTACATGTCCTCGTTGGGCGACACAAATATATCGCTGAGGCTGATGACCTGGAGAGGGGCAAAGACGAAGAAAGCGGTCAGAGAGATGTATAGCAAAACAGGCGTAGACAGATAAGGGGGAGAGAAACGAGGGCGGGCAAATGGGGCTAGCGTGAGGGCTTACATTCTCGTGGCGTAGGTTCATCAGTAGCTTTAGCTCACGGTACGTGCGCTTGGCCAGCACATCGGTCTTGAAGGGCTTGACGATTTTCTTGATGGCCACGCTCTGATTGAGTAGCTGGTCACGGGCAGAGCTATAGAAAGTGCGGACCGATTGGTCGTGATCGATTAGCAAAGATGAGGGAGGCGAAAAGAGCAATACAAAGAGAAATACGGGAAGGCAGCTTCGGTCCACTCCCGGTGTAATGGGGGAGCTCCAAGGGGACGTACCAAACAAGGCCAAAAGCACCCATGCCGACGGGTTGCACTTGGGTGTACCTATGGGAGATCAGAGAACGTCAGTCATGAGCTCTAAAAAGACACGAACGGTATTATGAAGGGAGGGAGGGGTAGTGTCATAGCATTCGGAATTCGGGGCGGTTGGGTCGGGCCGGGTTGTTTATGAGAGAGGCGAAATGGAGACGACGGGGGAGAGGTGACAGCAAGCGCCAGTTGCAGAGTACAGGGCAAGAGAAACAAAAGCCGGACATGTCAACGCACCTGGACGTGATGTCAAACATAGTGCCAAAGATTTCTGTGCGCACGAATTCAGCCATGATGAAGAATGTTTGCTGTATCAGGCCGCTAATTTTGGGTTCGTGATAGTCGGTATGAGTGAGATGACGAGGGAAAAGCAAGAAAGATACGAAAAGACGGAGAGACAGCAAGATGAAGAGGTGGAAAACGGAGAGATGGAGAAATGTAGACGGGGGAGAGGTCACTTGGATTGAACGAAGGAGGGAGGGAGGGGCTTGAAACGGAACGGTAGCTCTGGGAATTGAAGCCAAATGGAATGAAGGGGGAAAAACAAGGTGTAAAGCTGAAGGAACAAAATAAGAAAATAATCCAGTCCAAAAGCCGAATGGAAAAAAGAAGGTTTAAAAGGGAGTTTCAAGGGAATAAGAACGAAAAATAAAGCGAAAAATCGACTAGCTGTAGATTTGCTGCCCTGAACTTTCTTTGACTTGACTTGGTTGATTAGGTGGGGTAGTAGTAGTAGCTGCAAAGCAGGCTACCAAAACCGACGATGGCCGTAGACCCGGAGACTATAGCAGCTACAGCTATGATATCTTTGCTTGTGCCGCAGATGCAGTCCTCTACAGTCCTCTCCAGCCCTTTACAGCCCTCTGCCGCCCCCTGCAGCCCTCTATAACCCCCTATAACCGACCCCCTCTCCCCCACAACGGCCCGAATTCACAACTCTCGGCCGTTTTCTCTACCCCGGGGCATTTATTTTATTTTCTTCTCTTCCATTAAGCAGCTTGGGCGTCAATCAAGCTCAACCAGCTTGCGGGTCAATTAATGCCTGTGGGAATGCACATTGGTGTAATCGGGAGAAGACAAGACAAAACGGTTGTCTTTCGCTTGGATTCGGCGGGCTGTTTCTGTGTAATTCGCTGTAGCTCGCTCACTGTTATTTTGGGGGTTTTCTTGCTTTTTTCCTTCGCTTCTTCGGCCCTAAGTTATCCCTCTCGTCCATGTGTGTGGCCTTTTTTGTCCATGTTAGTCCTGCAGCTTTTCCTCAGCAAAGCCCTGTGCCCTCTTGAGCTCCGTGCTCTCTCTCTCCTCTCACCCTCCCACTCTCTCACCCTCCCACTCTCTCACCCTCTCACCCACCCTACGTCTCTCCCCCTTCTGTTTTTTTTCTCCCCCTCGCGTCCCATCTCTGTCTGCCTTTCTATGATGTCATTACGCATACCTGGTCAGTTTCCCTTGCTTTGGTTGCGTTGCTTTACTTTGATTCTACATGTCCTTCGACATCCGCCACTTTTCTCTCACCCCTCTTTCTCTTGTCCATCCAGCCTGACCCCAAGGCCGGCAAATTAACCACTTGTCCGCGACTAACCTGAGCGTCACAGCCTAGCCAATACCAGCCCAGCCCAGCCCGGTCTTGGTCTAGTTCAATCTAGCAAATATCACGCCTCGCACGAAGCTAGCTAGCCGAAAAATATTATAGCAAAAGCCCAACCACAACGTCCTCCTCTCCCTGCTTCCAATACCGCAGCAAGTATTCTGTTGTGATGCCCTGATGTCCCGAAAACAACGGCTTGGTCCGGGTTGACTTCTACCAATGTCACCGCCGCTCCGATGATCCCCAGGATAAGTTCAGCAGAAATCTGCAAATCCGCAGGCGTTGAATAGCCAGCTGCTAGTCGGCTACCAGTAAGCCAAAAAGAAAAAAAAGATAAGCAAGCGATGACCCCTCTCTTCCCCTCCCGCGGCCCAGCAGCGTGCCATACGCAGTGTTACCCTAGCGATCCTAGCCAGCAAGAAAAGAGACAAGTAAACAGGAAAAATAAGGAAAAGGACAAAATGCCAATGTAGTGGCCAGTCCAGGCTACGTCAAGAAAATTACTTCATGCATTTGCGCACAGCGGTAGTCATACAAAGCTAAACGCTCCACCTCCACCACCCCTTCGAGCTTTGATCCAAAATGACGGCATTATAGCACATCTGCCTGAAGCCCGACTCAACGTGACGTCCTGCAGGCGGCTATGCTCACAAAACGCGTGAAAGAGTATGTTGCCAGCGCAGACGAGTCTTGGGCCTCGCCACATTAAAACTTTGTAACTGTTTATAGCTCAAACAGTTTCAGACATAACGTCAAGCTGGCTGGCTTAAGCCCATAGCATAGATCTCAAGCAAGAGAGAGACTGGAAACTCCAATGTATGGATATCACGTGTTCAACCCTAGCCTGGGTTAGTCTCGTGGCTTGACATTCACGTAGCTAGGTTCTTGTTCACAAACAGGCAGAGCACTCGCTTGGCATGACCGATTGTTGATGAGGGGTATATGAATAAGAAATAGGGAAATATGTAGAGAGCATCATAGGCATGCAGACACAGTCACATATATACAAAACAAAACAACCATCCAACCTGACCCGGCTCAGTCTCGCCCAGTTTAGTCCCGACTCAGCACAGCCTGGCTTGAGCCAGTTCCATTCACATAACCACGCAGCACGAATTCTGCTTCTTTGCCTGGCCGTAAAACATCTTGCTTTGCGCACTCAGCCCGTCCGACTTGGCCACTAGGTCGTCAATTTTCTCGCCACGCTGCAGTACCGACTCGATCGTTTTGTGAAGCACAATCTTAGTCTCGTCCAGCTCCTTTTGGATCTTCATGATGCTATCAGCTTCCTCGGGATTCTGGTACTTGGCAAGGTACTCTTTCAGCTGCGGCATTGACAGCGCCGGGCTGCCGGTTGCCCAGGTGGTTTTAGGGTGGTCAGATAGGAATTCGTCGACAACCCTGATTGAATAAGATGAAGGTTAATAAACATACACAGATGTAACGCGGGGCATCATAGACACTGCATGTTTACGCACTTGCTAAGAATTTGGTGGGCGGCTAGGGCGGGGTAGTCATGATCGGAGATGATGACGCCGGCGATACCTTCGCTGCGGGAGTACACATGAAAGGCTAGTATTTACAATTAGCCATCTGTCCCATGGAGCAATACTTTGCGAGAGTCCTGGACTTACTGCTGTCCTGCTCCTCAATGTCCTGGCGCTGGCCGGGCTTTGTGCGCTCGGCTACCTTCTGTGAAAACACGGTCATGAACTCGCCATCTGGTCCAAAAGTGCAAGCGCAATGTTAGTGGCAGGTTCTAGGTCTTGGGATAAAGAGGGAGAATAAGGCCAGACATGTGGTTGCATTGGCGTTATTCGACTAGGCCGCCGGCATCGGGTATGTGTTTAAGGTGGGCGGTGATGCGTATGGAACGTACAGCTAAACGGTAATGAGGGTTAGTTGCGTCATAGATCAGGGGCAAGATAGAACATCGACAGCCTGTTTTCGGGGCCGCTTCTTTGAGGACCACGCTGTAGCGCAAAATCACGGCTAAAGGGGATCGTAGAAGAACAGGACAGCGGGAGCAGGTAGTACTGACCTGGCGCGGGTGAAGCGCGAGAAGGCACTAAGCTCCTTCTCGGCAATGAGCTCGACAGCAGGCTCACTGGAGTTGCGAATAATCTACAGGAAGGACGTTGCCATGATTAGCCATTATTCTTGCCCGGGTTGGGTAGAAGCTCGGTTCGGTTGTGGCCGATTAGGGGAGGCTCGGGGTCGGGGAAATGTCTCCTTACACCGATGTAGAGCAGCTTCATGGTTGGCGTTATCGATGGAGGAGATTGGAGGGGAGACGATTGAGATGAGAAATCAGAGGTTAGGGTCGAGAGAAGATGAGCAAAATAATGCAACGAAATATATTACGAGTACAAAAAATATCGAAGAAAAAGAAAAGAAAAAGAAGAGTAGGCGGCGTTCGCTGCTGGGTAAAAGGCAACACTAAACACATGCCGGTTTTTCTGGGAGAAGCTGGTGGTGCGGGCGCCCTCAGAAGGTCAGCTTAGCGATAGCACCTTGTAGGGTGCTGTTTATTGGGAGTCTATAGCGCCCGCCCGCCATCGTTATCAGCCCATGCTGCTGCTATGCAAGCCCCTAAGGCTCTTGGAAGTAAAGCGAGACCCCCTAAGTATGCTTGAAACACAGCAGGGGGTTGCAGCCTCGGCTAGTGTTACACAGCTATGGTGCTGAGCAATGGCGTAGGACCCGCTATAGAGCTGCGCTTTAGATAAGCATGCCGATCCTCTATCCGCGCATCATGATGACTTGAGCTCGGTTGGAAGGACTGGGCGGGCGGCTTCAGAGTGTATAATCTGCATACAAAAACAGCCGTCACTGATACAGTTCTTCGCCCAAATCCGCAACAAAAAGACAAGAAGAAAGATTGAGATCTTTGCACGGCCCTTCCCTTTTTGTCCAGGGGTGAAAACTTTCATCTTTATCCTTCTTTGACCTTGGTTTCCCCCCCCCCCCCCTCTCAACCACACCACCAAGCTTTACATCAAAGCAACAGTATGGCCTCTCGAACGCTGCTACAGGCAGAGGCCGAATGGAAATTCAAATGTCAAACTATGCTTGAGGGTATCTCGGCACTGGGATTGTCTAGCTTAGACTCCCGGCCCCCCGTTGATCATGTTGCCGACGGACAGAACGATTCCGACGACAGCTGGGACTCGTGGGACAATAAGGAGCAGGATGTTTGGGACTTCATTCCCGATGACGAAGCGGAAGACTTCTTTGACAGCGGCGATGACCTTGGCATTCCAGACCCCGGAGCTGGTGCTTCTAGCGCCTTTGGAATCGAATGGCTCTCCGCTAAGTGTGCTGTTATTTCTGCTAAGAATGGCATGGCTGAAGATATCCTTCAAAATCAGATTGTCTCACTGCTGTCAACTGGCGGCTCCGAAGAGGCTCTTCAATCAGGCCTCATTGACCTGGTCGGATACGACGACTTCGACTTCATCATTGATCTCTTGGGCCATCGAGACGAAGTTCTTGCTTCTGTAACACAGGCCCAGATCAATATTGAATCTGGTGGCCCAAGAATATTGACAAAGGCCGAGCGGGAAGCTGCCATCCGGGCACAGGATGTCCAGCACAAAGCTATGCCACTTGCTGCTGCCCGCGCCAAGGAGGAAAGATACCCTCATGTCTACAAGTCGTATTATGCTGGTAATACCCTCAGCCACAGTGGCCAGCGCTATGGCTTACCTATTGGGAGTGAACGGCTTCAATTCGAAAAGTACGAAGAATATGCGATTCCAGCTGGCCGCAAAGGCACCCTTCAACCTGGCGAGAAACTGGTCAGCATCGGAGATATGGACGGCCTGTGTCGCGGTACTTTTAAAGGCTATACTTCTCTCAATCGGATGCAGAGCTTGGTATATCCCGTTGCCTACAAAACCAGTGAGAATATGCTAGTTTGTGCGCCTACTGGTGCGGTAAGTCAGCTTTCTACAAGTCGCCATTTGTCCTGAAGCTCGGATGTTATTTGCTCCTGTAATGGCCTTCCTATTGCTTAGCAGGCTTCATCCCCGGCCGTAGCATGCTAACTGATTGATGCAGGGTAAAACTGATGCCTCCATGCTGACGGCACTTCAATGTATTGGTCAATACTGCCGTCCGAACCCTATTGAAAATCCTTCTGTGACTGATTTCATTGTCGCCCTCGAGGACTTCAAAATTGTCTATGTTGCTCCCATGAAGGCTCTCGCCGCTGAGGTTACTGAAAAACTCGGCAAGCGGCTGGCATGGCTAGGCATCAAGTGTCGCGAGTACACTGGCGACATGTCCCTCACTAAAGCTGAAATCATCAACACTCAAATCATCGTCACAACACCCGAGAAATGGGATGTGGTGACACGCAAGGGAACCGGCGACACTGAACTCGTACAAAAGGTCCGCCTACTGATCATTGATGAGGTTCATATGCTTCACGATGAAAGAGGCGCTGTTTTGGAATCCCTGGTCGCCCGCACCCAAAGACAGGTCGAAAGCACACAGTCTCTAATTCGCATTGTGGGACTCAGTGCAACTCTCCCAAACTACCTCGACGTCGCCGACTTTCTACGTGTCAACCGCTGGCGTGGGCTTTTCTATTTTGATCAGTCTTTTCGCCCAGTGCCACTTGAACAGCACTTCATCGGAGTCAAGGGCAAGTCTGGCTCCATGGAAAGTCGCACAAATTTGGATCAGGTTGCGTTTGAAAAGGTCAAACAGATGCTTGAGCGAGGCCACCAAGTCATGGTTTTTGTACACTCCCGTCGTGACACTGCTCTCACAGCCAAGTTGCTGCTGCAGAAGGCTACTGAGGATGACTGTCTGGAACTGTTTGACCCTCTTGGACATCCTAAATACGACCAGGCAATGCGTGATCTGAAGCAGACCAAAGCACGCGATCTGCGCGAGTTCATTCCCAAGGGCATTGGAATCCATCATGCAGGTATGGCCCGCGCCGACCGTAACACTATGGAGAGGCTGTTTGGCAATGGCGTCCTCAAAGTGCTTTGCTGCACGGCTACTCTTGCCTGGGGTGTCAATCTGCCCGCCGCCGCTGTTGTTATCAAAGGCACGAATGTGTACAACGCCCAACTGGGCCGCTTTTCTGATCTTGGCATCCTGGATGTGCTCCAGATCTTTGGTCGTGCTGGCCGTCCCCAGTTTGAGGACACCGGAATCGGCATGATTTGCACCACCGGAGACAGACTTGAACATTACTTGCGTGCTGTCACGGAGCAGCAGCCGATTGAAAGCAGATTTTCATCCAAGTTGGTTGATAACCTCAATGCAGAAATTTCCCTTGGCACGGTCACAAACATCTCCGAAGCCGTGCAGTGGATTGGCTACTCATATCTGTTTGTTCGTATGCAGCGCAGCTTCCAGACATACAATATTGAATGGAGCGAAATGCGGGATGATCCGCAGTTGGTTCAACACCGGCGCAAGATGGCCATTGGGGCCGCTAAAACTCTACAGGAGTGCCAGATGATTGTGTTCAACGAGACTACCGAGGACCTGCGGATCAAGGATCTTGGACGCATTGCTAGTCAGTACTACATTGGCCATTCGACCATCCACTCTTTCAATGGATCCATGCGTGAACATGGCTCCGAAAAAGACATGCTTGAGATGATGAGCAAGAGTGGCGAGTTTGACAACATTCAATTCCGAGACAGCGAGAGCAAGGAGCTGATGCAGATGAACACGAATAAAGACATAGTTCGTTATAACATCAGAAGTGAAGGCACCGACACTTCCCAGGGAATTAAAGTCGCGCAGGGTGTCAAGAACCCTCAAGCCGGCAGTGCTCCGTCGGGTATCGACACCCCACAGAGCAAGACCAACATTCTGCTTCAGGCCTACATTTCTCGCTATCAGCCCGAGGACTTTGCCCTTACCAACGATCTCAACTACATTGCACAGCAGTCTGGTCGTATTTGCCGGGCACTGTTCATGATCGCCCTCAACCGTCGTTGGGGAAAACTGTGTCTTGTCTTGCTGACTCTTGCCAAGTCCATTGAACGCCGAATCTGGTCAAACAAGCATCCGCTAAACCAGTTTGACTTCACGGCGCCCGTGCTTCGTGCCCTAAATGCGAAACGTTCAATTTCGATGCAGACGCTTCGGGAGATGGAGCCCAAAGAGTTGGGCAGCATGGTGCATAACGAGGGTGTAGGCAAGAAGCTGGCAAAGACTCTCAGCCATTTCCCTATTCTTGACATAGAGGCTAAGATTGCACCTTTGAATCGCGACGTTCTCCGGGTCAAGCTTAGGCTAGAACCTAGCTTTTCGTGGAACGACCACATGCACGGAACATCTGAGTCTTTCTACATCTGGGTTGAAAACTCTGAGACGGCCATGATATATCACCACGAGTACTTTATTATTAACCGCAAGAAGCTGTATGACGAGCACGAGCTCAATTTTACGATTCCTTTGGCGGATCCCCTGCCCACTCAAATCTACGTTCGCTCCGTGTCTGACCGCTGGCTAGGTGCTGAAACTGTGACTCCGGTCTCCTTCCAGCATCTCATTCGGCCAGATACCGAGAGCGTGTGGACGGATTTACTCAACCTCCAGCCTCTGTCTATAAAGGCTCTCCAAAATCCCCCCGTGGAGGAAATTTACCGGCGGCGCTTTGAGTTCTTCAACCCTATGCAGACTCAGGTCTTTCATACTCTATACCACACACCAGCCAATGTTCTGCTGGGATCGCCGACCGGCAGTGGCAAGACTGTTGCGGCAGAGCTGGCTATGTGGTGGGCATTCAAAACACGCCCTGGCTCAAAGGTCGTGTATATTGCGCCCATGAAAGCATTGGTTCGTGAAAGAATCAAGGACTGGGGCAGTCGTCTCGGAGAGCCGCTAGGCTTGAAGCTGGTTGAGCTGACTGGTGACAACACGCCTGATACCCGTACCATTAACGACGCTGATGTGATCATCACCACCCCGGAAAAGTGGGATGGTATCTCACGTAGCTGGCAGACTAGAGGCTACGTAAAGAAGGTTAGTCTGGTCATCATCGACGAGATCCATCTACTGGCTGGAGATCGTGGCCCTATTTTGGAGATTATCGTATCGCGTATGAATTACATCGGATCGTCGACCAACAATCCTGTGCGTCTCTTGGGAATGTCTACAGCCTGTGCCAATGCTACGGATCTGGCCAACTGGCTTGGTGTGAAGGAAGGCGGCTTGTTCAACTTCAAGCCATCAGTCCGCCCAGTGCCATTGGAAATGTACATTGACGGCTTCCCGGAAATCCGCGGCTTTTGCCCCTTCATGCAGTCAATGAACAGACCAACCTTCCGGGCCATCAAGAACCACAGCCCCGAGAAACCAGTCATTGTTTTTGTGGCATCACGTCGGCAGACCCGCTTGACTGCCAGGGACTTGATCAACTTTTGTGGCATGGAAGAAAACCCGCGGCGCTTTCTACATATGAGCGAAGAAGACTTGCAACTGAATCTTGCGCGTGTCAAAGATGATGCTCTGAAGGAGGCCATCAGCTTTGGCATTGGGCTGCATCATGCTGGCCTTGTAGAGGGCGACCGGCAGATTGCTGAGGAATTGTTCCTGCACAACAAGATTCAAATATTGATTGCCACCTCGACGCTTGCGTGGGGTGTGAACCTGCCGGCCCACCTAGTTGTTGTCAAGGGAACACAGTTCTTCGATGCTAAGATCGAAGCTTACAAGGACATGGACCTAACCGACGTGCTTCAGATGCTTGGCCGTGCTGGGCGGCCACAGTTCGACAACTCTGGAGTGGCGCGCATCTTTACCCAAAACTCAAAGAAGGACTTCTACAAGCACTTTTTACACACTGGCTTCCCCGTCGAATCTTCACTCCATACTGTGCTTGATAACCATTTGTGTGCCGAAGTCTCGGCTGAGACCATCCAGAGCAAGCAGGACGCCTTGGACTATTTGACCTGGACCTTTTTCTTCCGCAGACTTCACAAAAATCCAACCTACTACGGGCTCCAGATTGATGCAGAGGATCACAGCAACGAATCCGCACAGCGCGAAGCCAACAACTACATGGTGCAGATGGTTAACAAGTCTCTGCGAGAGCTCGAAGCTAGTCAGTGTGTCGAGACCTTTGCCAACGGCGATGTCGAACCCACACCATTGGGGAAAATCATGTCCTACTACTACCTTTCGCATTTGACAATTCGATATCTAGTCAAGCATGCCAAGCCTGGCGGCGGCCTAGGTGATGCCCTAGCATGGATGAGCCATGCAGCCGAGTACGATGAGCTTCCCGTTCGCCACAACGAGGAGCTCATCAATGCCGAGCTCTCGCGAAACCTGCCCATTAGCGCTGAAAATTACGAGGGCGGCAAGCCGTTGTGGGACCCGCATGTCAAAGCCTTCCTACTGCTCCAGTCACATATGTCGCGAGTTGACTTGCCTATTTCCGACTACATTGGTGACCAGACTAGCGTGCTAGACCAGGCCATCCGCATCATCCAGGCGAGTATTGACGTGTTGACTGAGCGCGGTATTCTATCTAGTTGCCTGTCCATGATTCAACTTATGCAATCAATCAAGTCCGCCACCTGGCCGTCTGCTACGCATGTGGCTATCTTGCCCGGTGTTTCTGAATCTACCAAAGCCACCATTACCCTGGCTGAGGTCGCTGCTATGAGCACCCCGGACAAACTCAACGCTCTGGCTAAGAAACTCAACGTGCCTTCCAGTCAAACTACGCAGTTTGTTCGTGCAGCCTCGACATTACCACACATATCTGTTACAGTCGACACCGCGACAACGAGTGCTGTAGCTATATTACTGCGCCGACTCAATGCCTTTGCCACCGACGATGCGCGCATCTTTGCCCCGCGCTTCCCCAAGTCGCAAACTGAGGGCTGGTTTATCATGCTCTGTGATGCTGAGAATGACGAAATTGTGGCTGTCAAGCGTGTGGGCTGGAGTCCACCGTCCAGTCCCCAACAGAAACAAGAGCAGCAGCATGAGAATAGGAACAAGCCGACGCTCAAGAGGGGCACCAAGCCGCGCACAATACGCGTCGCCCTTAAGATTCCGCCAACAATGCAGGGTCGCAAGTTGCAAGTGCGTGTAGTCAGTGACGCGTATATTGGTATAGAGCAAAGTGTGGATGTAGAGATTCCGAGAGCCCCGGCGCCGGAGGGGTTTGATAAGAAGGAAAAGCCCGCAGCACTAGATAGCAACGGACGGGGATGATGAGAAAGCTTAAGAGGAGTGGTCGCTTAGTATTATTGGGGGAGCAAAGACTGTTTTGTCGGATAACAATTCTGGACTAAAGATGCCTTGAAATTAGATGCCACGCTATCAGTAACTAAAGCTAAGCAAAAATCAAAAATAAAAAGCAGGCAGATATGAGATGGCGGAAGAAGACAAAAGCAACAAAGCCGAAGGAAGAGGAAGTAAAAGCAAATCGTGACGCCTAGTCGCTAGCTAGTTGGTGAAAGTCCGTGTGTATATGGTACAAAATGAGATGGAGATAGCAAAGAAAAAGTACAAAAAAAAAGGCAGCCGAGATCCAGAAACGAAGAACCACGGTAGGAAACAAAAGCAAGAAAAACTGACAGCATCCGTAGACAGCAAGGGATATCTCAACAAAAGAAGAACAGTCAAAGAAAGAAAGGATGGAGGGGAAGGAAGTTGAGAAACAGCAAAAAAAGACGAAAGACCAAGGCCAAATCAACAGCACTGTGATTGCCGCACTCCCCGCTCGTTCAGCGACACATCAGCAACATTTACAATTCTGTTGTCGCTCCCATTGGCGGTTGCGCCCACGCCATATCTTACCGGTGAGAACCAGCTTCTTCGGTCGCGCCCGACACGGAAACTTCCGCCGTTACTCGTGTCACCGGAAAACCCTGTAGCACTAGAACCTCCCTCGCCGCTAACACGGCTGACACGGCTAGTGCCGCTGCCATGGTAGTGGCCGATAGAACTAGTGCCACCCCCGCCACCCCCCAGTCCGCCGCTCAAGCCGCCACCACCTAAGCCGCCGCCATCAAAGTAGCAACCGTCCATTCCGGACTCGTAGCCGGGCATTCCGGGGGCAGCGGTGGCAGTGAGCAGAGCGCGACGCATTTTATGATTGCGGCCAACAAGCTTGCGGGCTACAACACGGAAAACCTCCTCGACGCCCTCGCCAGTCTCGGCAGAGACTTCATGGCAAGCATCCCAGCCAGCTTCCTGGCCCCAGAAGCCTGAGCTACGCTTGGAGCTGGGACTGCGCGGCTCGGCGCTGGGTGCTGCGCTAGCAGATATCCAAAGACCACCCATGTGACTTTGGGCCTGGGATTGCGACGACGTAGAGTAGTTGGGGCCGGCTGCAGATGGGGGTGGGGTCGAGGCTTGGCCAGGGTTGAGATTCTCGGCTACATAGGCGATACAGCGCTCAAAGGGCACTTCACGGGCTAACGGATCGCGGGCAACGAGGTCGGCTTTTGTGCCAACAACATGGAGTATGACATCTTCGGGGAGATTCCGGCGTAGCTCGGTGAGCCAGAGGCCCATATCAACAAAGGACTGGGCATCGGTAATAGAATAGCACAAGATGCAAGCGTCTGCGCCTCGGTAATACAGGCGGGAGATAGAGCGAAAGCGTTCCTGGCCGGCTGTTTAGGCACAACACACGTTAGCTGAAAGGCTATTCCTGAAAAGGGAATGTGCGAAGGGAGGAGGAGGAGGAGGAGGAATGAAGATGAGTTAGAAAACAAAGCAACACAGCACGAAGGTTCTCTCACCAGTATCCCACAGCTGTAGCCTCACAACAGTATCGCTATCAGTGTCGACAACCCGCTTAGTCAAGAAGTTTGCGCCGACAGTTGACGTGGTTTGGCCGGGATTGAAGATGCCTTTGCAGTAGCGAGTGAGCAAAGACGTCTTGCCAACACCTTGAGCGCCCAGGACGACGATTTTGGCTTCCAATGAGGGGCCCATGGAAAGCAGCAGCGGATGGAGGCAAATAACGAACAAGAGGTCGCTAGAAGTGGAGGACGGCCCAAGCTAGAATATTGAACGTAATATGGGACGACGCTTGGGACAGGGAGGAGCCAGAGGAGGAAGACAAGGCCGGATGAAATTCTGGTTGTTCGGTGGTTGGAGCTATTCTGCGCAACCCTCAAGAGACAAGGAGTATGGGTTTCGAGGAAGGCGATATATGAGACACCAACAGCCCAGATGGGGGGGTATCGAAGAGGCCGTAGGACCGCAGGAACTGCGCGCAGCTGTCGCTGTCGGTCTAACTCGAGGTTGACGGATGCGGGTGGATGGGAATGCACGGAGGGAAGAAGATTTTCGAGGCTTTGGGCGGCGAAACAAAAAGGCAGCAAGCAAGATATGGCCAAAGGCAAAGCGGCAAGAGCAGAGCACAAAAGAGGGGAAAGACGCCAAAAGAAGAAGGTGAAAATTATGCTTTTTTCTTTGCAACAAGGCAGCTGCTAAAACAGAAGACGAAGAGGAGAAAAGCAGGGCAGGAAGTAGGAAGTAGGAGTTACCAAGCGCAAAGAACAAAAGAACAAATAAATAAATAAATAAACGAAGCACACCAGAGATAAGCCTAGCCGTACAAGGGCATGGAAGGCTTACCTTTGCTTTCTTTCTAGGTCCTCCTTGAATGAAACATAGATTGATTCTGATAGATGCGCAACCGTGGGGAAAGCCAAGCTTCTTTTCAAACACAAGTCTCCATCTACGTCATTGTTTGTCGTCAACAACCCGAGCGGGTCAACAGCAAACACGTTAGTACGATATTTGCTTCACTTCGGTTTGTACTTTTGTCTGGCAAACCCTTGTAGATGGATATAACCCTAGTTTCTAGTGCTCCACTATGTCGTCATGGTGCATGCTGCGTAACAAACCGGCCCCTCGTCTCTGTCGTGCTCGACGAGCCTACAAACATGCTCCCTCTTATAGCTTAGGCTTAGGCAACTGTTGCGGAAGCTGCAGCGGCTGGTATGTCTCCGATGACAAGCTGTCCGTCGCGCCCGACGAATGCGTTGCTAGACTGCGCACATCTACCATGTCGGTCGTCAGTTGATCGATGGTATTAGCGCCAATGAGCCGCATGTTCATTTCCAGCTCGTCGCGGAGCAGAGCTATGGCCTTTTCAACGCCAGGCTGGCCGTATGCCGACATTGCATATAAGAAGGGCCGTCCAATGCCAACGCCCGTAGCCCCCAAGCAGAGCGCCTTGATAATATCGGTGCCGCGTCGGACACCACCGTCGATGAAAACCTCAAACATGCGACCATTGCGGTCACGGCCGCCGAAAATGCCCCGCTGCCGTAACACCGGCATAGTCTCAGCCAGTATTTCAATGGCCGAGCGCGAGAACTCTAGCTGGCGGCCGCCATGGTTGCTCAGCACGACGCCATGCAGGCCCGCCTCATAGGCGAGAACCACATCCTCAACTCTCTGAACGCCCTTGATGATGATAGGCATCTTCGTGATGCTCTGAAACCAAGGAATGTCCTTCCAGCTCAATGCCGGGTCAATGAAGCTGCTGATGGCCCGTGCTGCGCCCTGAGATGTGTCGCTCTCCATGCCCTCGTCAGCTTGTATCTTGGCTCCGGGGTCGGTGAATTTAGAACGCATGTCTTTTTCACGACGGCCAAGCTGAGGCGCATCAACAGTGATGAACAGCCCCTTGCAGCCACGCTTCTCGGCATGCTCCACAATGCGGCGCGTGATTTCTCTGTCAGTATTGACGTAGAGCTGCAGCCACTGAATTTGGGCCTGACCGCTGGAGCCAGGAACGGAGCCGGCCGCATCGACAATTTCGTCAAATGAGCAGCTGGCCAGAGTGGGTATCATCTGCACAATTCCGTGCTTGCCCGCAGCGCGCGTTAAAACCACCTCTCCCTCCGGATGGCCAAGCTTTCCGAGGGCTGTTGCGGTGACATAAAAGGGCATCTTTACAGACGAGCCCAGCATGGAAGTGCTGATATCGACGCTAGCTACGTCGACCAGGATTTTAGGGCGGAACCAGATACGGTGAAAAGCCGCGTGGTTTTCACGCATGGTTATCTCATCATCGGCGGCAGAGGAGTAGTAGGCCCACCCTCCGCGTTTCATGACCCGACTAGCTACGGCCTCAAAGTCTAGCAGGTTGTAGCACTGGCTGAGTGACGGCTGGGCGGCAATAGCGACCTGGCGAGCCTTTTCCTGGGCAATTTCAGCGCCAGAGAGAAGACTGCTGGAGTCAACAGTGGCCATGTCAACAGGGCCGAGGTGCTTTTCTTTGGGTAGGTAGCGGTCGAGGGTATCTGGAGGATGAACTGGGTCAAACTCTTCTGAGGCATCGCGTCCCTAGACCAGCATTAGCCAGAGATAGGGCAAGGAGAGAAACGGAACAACTTACCGCATATTTTAGAATGATTTTCTTGCCGCCGGGATGGTCTAAGCAAGGCAGAATTAGCACTTCGAATTGACAGAAAGCAAATGCCTCTCCTTGAGTCAAGCTTCAACGCACCTGGTAGAAAGTCGGTAACATCGTATGCTTTTCCCTGCGTCAAGACGTTAGCATGGCTTTGAAATGGAGCTAGAAGCGAGAAAGTCGGAGCTGGAAAGACGAAGACGGCCAGATGGAAGACTCACATGGATCACGACCCAGCACGAGTCGGCCGTATTATGTTTAGCTACTTCAAGGCCGGAAAGCTGAGGCATGGTTGCCAACTATTGTGGTTATGGTTATGAGGAAGGACAAAGGAATGAAGAAAGGTAGAGCAACTATTATGATTAAGATAATATAAGCGCAAAGTGAGAGGTTTGGCAGCCAGATGAATAGATGGAGGTTAAAAAAGAGAGTAAAAAGTTGGAGAAGCAGGGAGCAGCAGGGAGTAGCCGGGAGTAGCTTCTCAGAGCACACCTTCCTTTCCACTTATCAAGCGGTATCTATTCCGAGGCATAGCTGTGCATCCAATAACTTTCCTATACCTTGCTTCTTCTCTTGTCATCTTTGCCTCACCTCCTCATATAATGTACCTCTTTCTGTCCAGACAAGCTCGTCCGTCTCGGTGTAATGGATGCACTCCTCTTCTCCTAATTTGGCTACCAACATGTCCTGAGCAGAGATCCTGTTTCTGAACCCTAACTCAGCCCCCAAAGAATAAGCCAGTCAGTGTGCGGGGATTTGCAATATGCCTTGCTGCGCAAATACTTTTGGTCTAGCCAAACTATCTTGGAACTGCTATGTAATGAAGATGGCCGCTTCGGCTGTACTTTTGGTTGATCTATATATGATTTGTCTTGTTCGGCTTCGACAAATTGCTCCGTCTAATAGCCTTTTAATCAAGCTTAATATCATCCGGAAAAAGAGAAACCAATGACGCTTATACATTCTTGGAAAGCAAGACATTCAAATTCGAGGTCAAAGCCCATCCATACTGTACAACAAGTTGTAGCAATAAAATATGCAGTATTATAATACTAATAGTATTCAATCTCTACCCTCTGTCTCCGCCCATCGATCTCGCCCTATCCATCTTGTAATGCTGCCCACGCGTCATGTCAAAAACTAGCCTCTTCCCCCTGTGATATTCCGTCGCTCGCTCGACCTCCTCTCCCCTAGCCTAGCCCATCCCCATCCCCATCCCATCTACTTCCACGCACGCAGCCCCGACCATGGATCCTGTTGCCCTGCTTGCGATGTCGGCGGCGCTGGGTAATCCCGTGGCCCGTAATGAATTGTCTGCTGCGGCCCAATCGGTGGCGGTCCTGGCGGTGGTGGCGGGAGCATGTATCCATGTCCCCCAACATTCTGCGATGGGGGTCTGTTTATCTGCTGCTGCTGCTGCTGCTGTTGTTGTTGTTGTTGCGCCGCCTGCTGTTGCAGCGGTTGTTGCGATTGTTGGGGCTGCTGTGATTGTTGTTGGTACCCACCGCTGTAAGCGCCTGAGAAGGTCAACTGATTGGCTGATGGCGATGCTGTTCCACGAACAAAGGCCGTTTGTGAGGCTGGCGGGGAAGCAGGTCCTCGGGCACCAAAGGAAAGCTGCGAAGGCTGTGGAGATGTAGGTCCTGGGTTAAGGCCGTATAATGCTGGGTCGTATGTTGTTGGGTGGCCGAAACTCGACTTTGGCGACTGCACGGCATTTGGCTGGCCGTTCATGGTCAAATTACCGTACGTCGAGTTGTGGTGTGACATTTGATTGAGTGGCGGGGGGCTAGTGGTCCCATGGTTATGCCCGTGTCCGTACTGGTATCCATCATAGCGGGGGGCCTGGCCAGCTGAGAAAAGCGCAGGCGGCCGTCGGGGGCCAGGACCCCCCGGACCTGTGTTTTGGTCAGCTAGGCTTGACGCAGATGACTGCGGTTGGTCAATGGACATCCTGCTCATAAGCTGGCGCATGCGTTCTTGTTCTAACTCGGCCTGAGGTGCTTTGTTGCGGTTTGCCGTGATACGGTCAAGAAGCTGAGACCCTTCTGTACGGCGGTTGTTGACAAATGCATCAACGTTCTTGCGCAGGCTCTCAACTGTGTCTTTCATTTCCGTATACCAAGTTTTAGCTCTTTGCAGGCCAGACTCCAGATCCAAAAACTCTTCATAAGCCCTCTTGTACTTGGCTACAACCGTGGATTGCTGTCTTTGTACAGATTCCCACTTAGTTTGCTCTGAGCGAACGCGCTTGTCCTGAAGAAGTGAATTAAATGTCATTGTCAGCTCTTTTAGCATTGCTGCTTGTTTGTGATATGCCTGCAGCAGCCGATTCTGATAAGAGCGGAACTTTTCTAGCTCCGACTGAAATAGCTGGCTTTCGTAGTTGGAAATGCTCTTTTTGTTGAGAATTAGGATTTGAGAAATATCGTCGTTGTGAGCCTGTAGTGGATCAAGAGTACATTAGTGAAAGCCCTTCCCATCTCCTAGCCCATAAACTTCCCTCAGACTTACCTTTTCCTTCAGATCTTTCATGATTTGGTTACGCTCGCGCTTCAAGAGGTTCAGCTTCTTGAGAAGATCCTCCACCTTGGCAATCTGGCTATGGACACTGGGCACACCGTCCTCAAAATCAGCATCGAGTAGATTTTGCTCCGCAGAAGCAGGACTGCTGATACTACCTGCGGCCTTGGCCTTGGCTAGCGCCGCCGCAAAAAGCCCATCTGTATCGTGATTCTCCGAGGCTTTGCGCATCTCCTCAAACTCTGTTTCGTTCTGGCGCAGCTTGGTGGCAAGGTGATTGTCGGTGCGAGAGGCATCCTTAAGGGCCTCGTGGTAACTTCGAATATCGTTACGGAGAGTGGTAGTCAGAGACGAACTTGGCTGTTGCGTCCACTCTGCACCATGCTTTGATCTCATTTTCTCACAAGTGCTGGCCTCGGTGTCGAGATCCCTCTTGCAATTGTCTAGTGTCGATATTATAGACGCCTTCTGGTCGTGCAATATGGCAAAAATGCTACTGGGATTCTCATGGCCCGCAACATCGCCACACCAAGTTCTGAAATCATCGTCTGGTCTCAACTCACGGTCCATACCACCCTTCAACACCTGTAAAGATCCAGGTAGCCGCAGATAGTCAAGGCTTGCTGCCATTTCTGTATTGGCAATATCCACGCGCTCCTGTTCAGCGCGGACAAGTTTTGCTTTTTCCTCGTCATAGAGACTAGCAGACTCCGTCACTGCCATGGGAATAATCTTGGCAAAAAGATCTGGGCCGGTGATGCGCTGTATATCTTGGCCAGCGTAAAGTTCAGTTACAGGAATAGGCTTGGCGGCAGGCAGCTTTGGAATCGGGGCAAGGCTTGCCTCAGAAGGAACGTCCTGATGATATATAAAGTCGTTGTTTTTAGAAAACTCTTTGAGCTTTTCTTGGATAGTTGCAAGCTGCCTCTTAGCCATATCTTGTAGGATCGCGCCGCATTCGGAGGGGAGGTTGGAACTAGAAGGCGCTGTAGTGGGAAAGGAAACGGCAATCTTATTTGCCTCCTTGACCATGCGCTCGGCGACCTGGAGGCGTCCAACAGCAACACCGTGGTGGTTTGCATCGTCGTCAGCAAGGGATTGATAATATTGGCTCATGGCAGCAAGGAGGTTTGCTTTGACCTGGACCAGCAACAACCACAATTTCTCAAATACAGCCTTGTTGACGTTTTCTTGCACGCCTTCAATGGATTGCGAATATAAATATGCCGCCTGGCTGCATAGCTTTGCAAGCAATCCATTCTTTTTCTCGTCACGGATTTGCCGCTCTAAAAAGACCTCCGTGGCCTGGGCTAGCATAATTGAAATCAAAGTCTTGATAGTATCACGACTTAAATCGACTGATGGGGCATGCAAGAAGTTTTCGTTAATGTAGGTGAACATTCCGGCAGCCGCTTGGAAGGAATGGTAGGACATCTTGAGGCCAGACTCTTCGGAGCGGTTCTGGCTAGCGGCATGGCATGAGAGGACGGCGGAGATGTTGAAAATGATGGAAGCCTTTTCAAAGGCTAGCGAGTATTGCGACGTAGATTTATGAGTAAAGGCATCGAACCTGAATAGATTGGGAATAAACAAGTTAGCATAGATACTAGATAATCTACCTGTTTTGTTTAATTATTTTTCCTGGTTTTGGTTTTGCTCACCATGTGAAGGAAATCTTGATGTGCTGCTCATCCACGGGAAATCTTAGGTCAAGCAGCTCAAGCTGGCCATAATATCGGTACAAGATGTCGCGGCCTGCTGTGCTATCCTTTCCAGCACCGCGCATGTCCTGTCGCAGACGATTCAAAGCAACACATTCTTCAGCATAGCGCTCAGGGTCGTCGCCGTAGGTATCACGAATGTAGTCTTTAAGCGGGGCAATCCAGTCAATCTCGCTGGTGGCCTTGAGGGGGGCCGAGATCATGGGCGACTGAGGCATGGTAGCGATCGTGTAGTAGAGGCTGCAGATAGCAAGATGTTTATATATTTTAGTTGGCAGCAGGCTTTTTGTTTTCTTTCGAGGTTAGAAGAGTACGTGAATGTTGAGTTTCGTGGCTGTTTTAGCCTGCTGAATCGCGTTCAATGCGCTAAATCGAGGGGCAAGGCAAGCAGGCTGATATTTGAAGTCGCAAGCATGAACCAACCCGCAAAAAAGGTAAGCTGCAAAGGACGGCAATCGCAGCAATCACTATCGTTGACGATGTTGATGGTGATGGTGGCGGTATTTTTGTATGGTGTACGTTACAACGCAAACCCAGAAGCGGAGCTTGAGGGAGCTTAAATTCCGGAGGGAAGATGAAAGCCAATAAGAAGAGGGGTTCAGCGGTCGGCTTAAATTAAAGAGGTCGGTTGACTCGCCGGTGTGGCCAAAGCAATTAGCACTCTTGCTAGAGAGAGCCACGAAAGCAAGGCCAGTTGAGAAGGGCGGTAAAAGAAAAGAACAGGGCCTAAAGAGGGGTCTGGGGCGAAGCTACTGGTTGTTTCGTCGTGTCTCTGGATTTCGTTCGTTTTTGTATGGGTGGGGGGGAATGGGGAAGAAACAACCGAGATGGACACATAAGTGAGAATACCGAAATTTGTATACAAAAACAAGTCACACGAGGCTGATAAAATCTTACAGAGGGAAAGTTTCGAAGACAAGGCTTTGCTGTAAGAAAGGAAGTCGCGAATGGCTTCTTAGTCACAGTAGACAGGAGTCATACTGTTTAAACAAAAAGACAAAGCACTGTGCTTACAGGTAGCTTACAGTGCTCTAAGGTATGAGAGCGTATAGCTTAATACAGTGTGCACAATTTTGCCTCTTAACTATGCATACCTATATATTAACGCACCTCGAACACCTCACGATCTTTCGGCATGTTCTTTCCCTTCCGTCTACACCAATACGTCTCAGGCAATCTCGCTTTTCAGTCTATCCTTCTTCTTGCTGTCACGCAGACACATAGACGCAATGTCTGTTATCTCTGGCTAAACCCATCCGGCGCTTGGCTTAACCCATCTTTGAAGTACAGCCTATCATGACTCTCTACCAATATCTCTAAATATGCATTCCTTCCGGCTCTTCCTCTCCAAAGGGAAAATCATCACACCACTGTCATGTCCCCACTTGTTCTACCTGAAGAATTTCCGAGTGCCAATGAATCCTCAGCAAGCGCAAGTTCAAGTAGGTCTCGTTACTTTTTGTGTAGCGAGATAACCCAGCACAGGCACAAACCACATGCATACAGGCAACTTTATTCGATTTCCTCTCGTTTATCACTTGGGGGAGTCTCATCTCCGTCGGGCGCCGGACCTTTATTTCTCTTCTCTCTTACCCGCCCAATGCATCTTCCTCCTGTCAGTACTCAAGGGAATACATTTCTAGCCTGCCATTGGCCCACTGCATATCGCCATACCCTTGTCCTTGTTCAACTGCAAGTCGTGGAAAGTTCTCTTTCTTCTCCTCTTTACCCCCAATTCACGTTGTCGTCCCATTGGATTAGCCGCCAGCGGCCTCTTGCTAAAGCCTTCTGCACCAGATTTGTTCTTGTTATTCTATAGGGTCGTATTTGCGTGCATACAAGGCTCACAGTGTTCCTAGCCTGTAGTGTGGATGATTTGATTGACAATCCGTTTTTATTTTTTCTTCAAGGTAATCTATTGGTACAAAAGATTAGCTGGCCTGGACTCGTTGGTGGACTCGTCACAAAACCAGCCAGAAAGAGGAGGCAGATAGGGGACAATATAGTACAGTGCAGCGACGGATTTGCAGAAAAGCAAGTGATAGAAATATGCCTCCTGAAGCCCCGCGATGGGAAATGGTGGGGGAGCGTATATGTGTGTGCGTTAGTGCTCATTTTTATGGGCGTGCTAGCGTGTGTATCATGAACAGAAGCGAAAGAGACAGCGAAGTAACAAAAGAATAAAAGCAGTTCAGAAGGCTGTGGCAGATAGATAGGAAATGACAGACAGGAGCCAATGCATAAAGGAAGGGAAATGAAGAGCAAGCTATTGAAAAATCAAACTAGTTTGAGTTCTTCTTGTCCTTATCCTCATTAGCTTTGTCCGTCGAGTTGCCCGCTTTGTCTTCGCTGGTCATCTCTGCTCGGTGTGCTGCATTTTTGGTCAACGTGTGCCAGAGGGATTTGATGAAGCCTTCGTTCTTGTGAGACGATCCGTCGGAGGCACTACCGATGGGTTGAGTGTTAGTGGTACGGAAGAAAATGCCGAACTTAACATGCCCTTGAAGCAAAAAAAGAGGCAACTTACCTTGCATTGGACCCAGACATGTTCATGATGCGCTTAGCCGAAGTATCATTCATCTCATCTGCCAACAGCTCCAGAATAGCGCGTTGGTTTGATGACAGATACTTGGGTAGCCCAACCTTGAACTCTACACGCATATCACCCTTTCCACGACCGTTGATGCGCGGCATACCCAGACCGCTAAGCGTCAACTTATCACCCGTGTTGGTACCCGTCGCCACACGGACACTAACACTGCCGTCCAGCGTAGGAACTGTCACCTCACCACCAAGAGCAGCAGTGGTCAGTGGAATAGACGCAGTGTAGAGAATGTCGGAGCCGGAACGGCTAAAGCGCGAGTCGGGCGCCACGTGTACAAACACATACAGATCGCCGCGCTTGGTTCGCACGCCTTCCTGCGGTATTTGCCCGGTAGCTGGCGCATCACCAGCGCCATCAATTCGAAGTCGCATGCCGTCATCAACACCAGCGGGTATATCTACCGTGATGGTCTTGCGAGTGCGCACCACTCCGTAGCCATCGCAAGGACGGCACTCGGAGCCACGTGGGTACGACTGGCCCGAGCCTTGACACGTCGTGCACGTTGTGGCAATCTGGAAGCCGCCAGGAATGTTGCGCACAACCTGACCAGCGCCGTGGCATGTCGGGCATGTCGATTGCTTAGTGCCGCTCTTGACGCCACGGCCGTCACAAGACGTACAAGTGGTAGTTGGTGTAATGTTGATTTTTTTGCTAACACCACGAGCAGCCTCTTGGAAACTAATAGTGGCTTGAACTTCGATATTTTCGCCAACTAGGATGCCAGAGTATTCAGAGCCACGGCCTGCACTGCTGCCATTTCCAAATGGGCCACGGCCACCGGTAAATGCCGAGAAGATATCTTCAAACCCAAAGCCGCCGCCAAAGCCTCCTCCCTGGAAGCCATGGAAGGGATTTCCACCTGCAGCGCCTGGGTGCGGATTTCCGGCATTACCATTGGAATCAAAAGCATCTGGGCCAAACTGGTCATATTGCTTGCGCTTATCGGCATCAGAAAGTATTTCGTAGGCAGCCTGGATCTCTCCAAATTTGTCCTTGGCTCCGGCTTCCTTGTTCGTATCTGGGTGATATTTCTTGGCTAGGCCATAGTATGCCTTTTTAATTTCACCGGCACTTGCTGACTTGTTGACCCCCAAGGTCTGGTAAGGGTCTTTCATAGCAAACTTGGAGGACGTCGCATGGAATTTCTGTGCGTAGAGTTAATTGTTAGCCGGAGAGCTTTAGAGTAGTAATGGCAGAAAAAAAGACTAGGACATACTCGGATTTCAGAGGGCATAGCCCCGAATTCAGGCGTTTTTGATGGTCGGCCCGGGCCGTGAAACCGCCGAGCCTGTGACGTGCAACCGCTCTGTAGCCGGCGAGGGCAGAGCGTAGAACCGTGCGAAAGTAGACGTCGGGGCACAGCCGACTTAAGGAAGACGCTTGAGCTCATATTGGTAGTAAGCTGTAGGGGCAGCTGCGCAAACTGTAGAAAAAAAAGAAAGACGAAATAAACTCTATGACAGTACAAAGATTCGCAGGTAAGGGCCAAACAAAGCAAAGCGTCGAAGGTTTACTGTGCGGGCTTCGTGCTGGGCAAAACGTTGAAGCTTGGCCTAAGGGCAGCAATGAAACAAAAGAAGATGAAATCCAATCAACACAATGAAAGAACGCCTAGAAGCAAAAGAATGCAGTAATAACATACGTTTTATGTATGCACCGCAGATAAACAGGCCCAGGATTCGCAGATGTTCTGTGAGTTTCGACGGTACTCTCTGAAATATCGTGACGACTTAAACTTTTTTTCCGCCTCGTCTTGGCTCTAGCGCCAGTCAGTTACAGCTGGCGCCGACTGTCAGTAGCTCCTGCAAGCTCTATAGCCCCTCCAGCTCAAAAAAATCCACTTCATTGCTTAGAAATGCAACATACAAAGCTGTGAGAGGTCAATATAAGTGGGGCCGTTTTATTTTTGCTTTTAGTGTTCAGTTAACGCGCGCAGAAAACCAAATTTCAACCCCAAGCCTCTAGCTCATAAGTATATTTGTTTTATTTGAATATCTTAGGTTATTAGTTATATTCAAATCCAAGAACGAAAACTCCAATAATACAATGCAAGATGAAACCACAAACAGAACGTCGACGGACACTGAAAAGCTTCTAACTACCAAGAAACTGACCACCAGCAGTTAAGCATATCCCTAGGCATAGTCATATGAAAGAGTAGAATCTGCGCCAAGTAGACAACCATTCATCATGACAAGAATATCAAATAACCCAGCTCGTTGGTTATCATGCGTCCAAACAGTTGCTGTATACTGAGAAGACGGTTGATTAAAGCCCCAATAACCAAGGGTATAGAGAAGAAGGCTAGAAAGAAGATTTAAGGGAAAATCTTCAGATAGAAAGGAAACAGAAACAGAGAGAGGAAGAAGATGCAAAAATCAAGCATATAAGTTCCTGGAACCCAAATACCAAAGAAGTTGGTACAACCCCAGGGCTTAATGGGTAGCATGGAAAAGAGTAAATGAGGAAAAGAAACAAAGACTGTAGCGTAGCAGATGATAATCTGTTTGGCTCACTCTGCCGCTCAGCTGGTATAAAGAAAAGAAAAAAACGCCAGCCCATACTTCCCAGCTACAGGAGCTGTTTTGCAACACCCTTATTTATCAAGGGTTCGCTTGGCGTTAAAATCAGTCGTTGGGGTCGAGTGCCTTGTTGGCGGAGAGTCGAGATGAAGTGAACCATGGCATCGGCTTCGTTGATCGTAGTCTCATCAAAATGCCTCTGTACTGTCGCTGCAAGCTTCTCTCTTGTCTGCCTCTGAAGGCGATGATTTCTCCGGCGAGCAGCGACCATCGTCGGAGACATGGTTCCTATGCTCCCAGGTAAAGAGAGCCAAAAGTGATATGATGAGTGGAGGTACGTAGGTGGGGTGTCGAGGGTATGTTCGCGACGGTAGTTGTGAAGCGCTTCGCGATCGAACTTCAGCCAGTCGATCTAGGATGAAAGCGAAGACAATTGTTGTTAGTCGCCAGTACATGGCAATTCGGAGGCGGGGAGGGGCGGCAGGCGCATTGTGGGGGGGCTAAAAGGATAATTCCCATAGCTAGTACGTATCAAGTTGCTGTAACTTACAGAGGCATTCGGATGTTCAGGAGAGGCAGCTCTACTCTGAATTGGAGGCAGAACAGGCGTTTCCTTAGCTTGTCTCTTCTTGCTGTTGCCCTTTTCCCGAGGGCCATCGGCCTTGGAATCATCGTTGTTGCGCGGCTTAGAAGGGGCCATTGTAGAAGAATGTTGCCTAAGTGTATTTGAATAGATGGTAGATGGAAAGTATTATGAGGGAGTTCGGGCCCTCTTCGAAATATTGGCGGCTAAGCAATTGGTCGGAGCAGACTCGGGGTTCTTGAAAGATCGCGAAGCGACAAGACCAAAAAATAGATTGAGGAAATCTACCGCGCAAGGTGCAATAAACACGAATCGAGTGTACGGGTCATTAAGCAAACGCAAATAAGAACGAACCAAGGAACAGACAAAAGAGCTTCCTAGTGAGAAGCAAAGTTTGCAATAGGGAAAAATCTGGAGATTGAGAAGCCAAACAAGGTAGAAGGCGACCTAGAAGGAAGGGCACACCAC
Source organism: Ceratocystis smalleyi (assembly GCA_003449175.1). Classification (NCBI taxonomy): domain Eukaryota; kingdom Fungi; phylum Ascomycota; class Sordariomycetes; order Microascales; family Ceratocystidaceae; genus Ceratocystis; species Ceratocystis smalleyi. The sequence continues at coordinate 115,178 of NETT01000004.1, read as the reverse complement.
AATGTTGTTTGTGTACTCCTCTCCTGCAAGCGGTCTTCATCCTTTTTTCCCTCTTTTCCTAGTCGTTTTTTCTTTGGTTTTCCACTCGCGAGCCCCGACATAAGTCCTTATCGCTTGCTAGATGCCATTTATCGACGTCACTAGCATGGGTATTCATTGGTCCGATAAGATATAAGATGCAATATCCACAAAAAGGAATATAAGGGCTAGGAGTAGCTAGGGTTGAGGGTTTGTTCGATTCACCAAAGCTGAAAGTTTCTGGGAGAACTGAGGACAAGCGTCTTGACAAAAAGTTGTCAATAATCATGATGACAACCTTTGGATACCACAAAATAGAAGATCACATAATGTCGGCAATTAGACTTCAGCAAAGGAGGCATTAGTGGCGGGATATTTTGGCGTTGTTTTCTTGCAAGATCTCAAACAGTGTAGATAGCAAAGCTGGTGGTTTGTTGGAAAAGACCTGAGGGAGAGTGATTAAATTGTGAGGAGCAAGGCCTAGGGAGCCGTAGCCGCGTCAGCTTAGTCATAGTGGGCTGCCCCACAATATATTGCTGTAAATAAATATCCAAAGATAGAAACTCCAAAATTAAACAACTATTTCTAGCTACATGAACATTCCTCTAAATTACTACCGCATTCTAGCAGTTTTAATCCAGTACACACCAAGTGTTTTATCGACTGAAAATGTACCCAAAGATATATCAGAATATAGCGAGCTGTCACATCAGGCAATGACGCTATCATACTTGGGCTATGTATCAATACTGAGGTCTGAAATGTACTAAATGCGCCTATTTATTCACAAGTTGAGACTTGGAGTATCGAGCTACGTCTGTTGCGATACCTAGCTCATTGGAGAGGATAGACCCTCTTGCTTGTTTCCTCCAAAGCCACCCCCGTGCCTTTGCCAAAAAAAAAAAAAAAAGCTCTAATTTCCAGCCCCCCTCCCCCTCATTCTTTTGTCGGCCACTACAAAGGCGTGGCAGACGCACAGTTATACGTACGTACGTCTAATTTGCGTGGATGGGTTCTCCACATGTAACCTGTGCTTGTGGGGCAACCGAGTTTCTCCAACACTGTATGGATTGGACTGTATGTACTTGTAGGTACTTGCACATGCACAAGCTCCCAAGTTACTTTAGGTACCCTCCGAAGAAACAACGGCCCATTGCACATTGTAATACATAAAGTCTACTTGGGCACATGTACATATAGTCAGCTCTCTAGGCCGAGCAAGTGCTCCCTACCTTGATCATATGATTTAAAGTATATTACTTATGATTCCGCCCGTGAAAATCCGGTAGGACAGAAAAAAATGTGATTATTTTTCCGGTTTCTACATACGTCATCGTAAATGTTAGTAGTGCAACGCGCTACGGGAACGGCATAGCAATCAATCTGGCAAAGATGTACAGAGTAGGTCATGTAAGACTTTTTCGTGACATGGAACCCGGGATATTTCGCAATCTAGCTTTTTATCCAACTTGATAGTTCCGACTTGAAATAGAAAGGAGGGGCTGGGCTGGGTGTGTACAACGTTCTTGTGCCTTAAACTCGAGGAAAAATCGGAAATACCAAGTAAGCCTATGAAGCCCTATATTAAATACTAAGGCATCTATTAACAACTAACTAGAGTCTAGCCTAGCCAAAGGGCGTCTTCCTATATAGAAAGCTAACAGCTACCCAAGGTTAGTTAGACAAATAAACAAAGAGAAAGGCAGTGTTCTACAACCTTTACAGGGTCCTACACTCGCACTAGCGCCATGCATAATCATATATATATTAGAGCCTCTAGGCATTATAGCTAAGTCCTTCTAGAGTTCTTCTTTCCTAACACTTCGTAGTAGAGTCTTTGTAGAGAGTTGGAAGCCACAACAATCGATGCTAAAACCGGGGAACCTTGTATATGTTGGGCACCTCTTTCGACGAAAGCACATGGTCATCTAAACAAAGCACATCCTATCATATAATAACATCAAAGTGCTGCCTCTTTCCCATAATTTTGTATGGCACTCTGGAGCCCAAACAGATTATTGCTCTTATTTCGGCGGTTCTCAGTGTGTAGAAACAGGTAAAACTGACCGTGGTGGGAGTACCCGCCCGCTGCCTCTGAAGGATTGTAGCTGTGCAGATACAACACAGGGGATGGGGGGAGGCGGAAGTAACACTTTGCTTCTATGTCTCCTCCCTACAAGCTACCCATTGAAAGCGAGCCCAAGCGGAACTTTTTGAATTCTGCCTGAAGAAGAAAATCCCCCACGAGATTCAAGCGCAAATGTAAGGGCGCAAAGGAAAGATAAGAGCCTATATGCACCTTGCCAGCTTCCACGTTGTGTGATTAGCTTTTTGCAATTTTCTGTTCTCTGATATTTTCTTTGCTAGACTTGAAAGCGTCTTGCCAGAATGAGGTCGGTTTCCTCTAAAGCTGTCTCATCACTAAGCCAAGCCTCTAGTCGCTGCTAGTATAGGTATAAGACAGGGAGGTAGGGTATATCACATAGCAGTCAGCCAGAACTGGCCCATTGCTTCAGGCTTTTGTCCGCCTTTGCGTACCGCTGTTATTGTTCTCACCACCCACCCTTCCGCGCAATGAGGGGGGACTATTTCTATCCACACATTCCCAGCCCCACGAAAATCAATCTCCAAGCTATCGAGACCGTAAAGCTGAGCTGCTTTCAGATTGTCTTTGCTGAACTTGTCTTTGTATGCTGCTTCAACACTTAAATTGCATTCACAAAAATGTAAAAATTTCTCGTGTTTGCCTTGAAATGTACATTCGCGCCTTCTGTTTCTATTCCCAAGCCCTACTACACAAAAATAATTTCTCAATTTCACAGCTTGCCCCGGTATCAAACCCTAAATGATGGGTTCCAGATGCATATCATGAAGGATAATCCACCTTAATCTCACCCAAACTACTCATTCCATTGGGCTTTGTTTTTGTTCTTCGCTATATTTCATGTATATCTTGGGTTCCATCCACCTACACTGCCAAAATGGCCACCAATTTTGCTGGTCATGGCCTAAGAACTGGCCATGGCTGACTGTCTGAGCGTATCTTACGTCCAAGCCGCCGACCTCTGGATTAACCCCACCGACAGCTAAAACAACGCTTGTCAATTCAAGTCTGCGGCAAGGCCCGGTTGTCACGGTCGTTCCATGCACTATAATGGCTAGACAACTTGTCCACACACCATTACCATTCCACCATCCGCTTTTCCCAGTATTTGCTTTAGGCACTGCTTCTCCAAGAGACTATAGCGTCTAGCTACTATAAATTAGTGGTCTGAAACCTTGCGCGAACAGGCCTTTGTCTAGACAGTGCGACTCAGTCATGACCCTAGTTTCAGTCGGCTAGATGAGAAAGGCTGCCGGGCCATTTACACGAGCAAGCTGCACTGTACGCCCGCCCAAAATTAGGGCACATATCCTTTGCTACAGCACATTGTGGCCTCGCAGATCTACTAGTCCTCCGACAATGTCCATTGTACTCTTTGTTTATCCTCGGTTTGTCCACTTATCTACAGGCACTATCCCCGTTACAAATCCCGACTAAGCCCAGTAATCTCTGGTTGAATTAGTGGACTAAAGTTACCTCGTCTTCTTGCTGCGCTGTGCGGGTGGGCGGGCTGCTCTGTGTTTTCTTTTTGTAACTTTCAAACTGCGTCGTCGGTAACGGGGCTGGTCGAACAAACATGTCAAGCAAGGTTGGCAGAAGACCACTCGAGCCCGCCCATGGAAGAATTCCCCAGGTCTAGCCGAGTTAGGCAGGACTACTACGAACAGAAGACCCTGAGCTAGCTGGTTTTCTATCGTGATCCTGCTTTAGCTTTTATTTACAAACACATCTACCTTATAGCACCCTAGCACCAGGTGTTGGGTCTCTAAAGTCTCGTCAAGAGTATACCAAATCCTTGAATTTCTGTCATCTATGCCATCTCAGCATACTTGCTCATTTTCTTCACTGCTTTCTCCATTTACTCCCTACACAACCTCCACAGTTTACTCCCTTGCTGGCCTGAATTTCCACTTGCGTTGTTACTATACGCCCAACTAAAAGCTTAACGCAGGGGAGCCAAATAACCCGAGTGGAAAAAAGAGAGGGGAGAGGGAAAAAAAGAAAAAAAAACGAGGCTCCTTTATCTTTGATTTCCCGCCTTCTTCTCTTCTCCTCTTCTCTCACTCTTTTTCTCTTTCTTTCCAGTCCGTTTTCTTCTCTCAAGTTTTCTTCTTGTTACATCTGGATTCTGCGCGTTATCGTCATCTTTGCAACAATATTTTTCCTGTCCCTCACAACTTACGACGTACTAATAGCATCCGCCCATCTACTACAGCTGCTATTATCTTTCTTTTTGTCGCCGCTCGCCCTTGTTCCCTGTATCCATCTCTGATCTTAAACTTTCGTCTGTCTCGTTTCTGTACGCTACGAATTTGGCAAATCCTTGTACCCGGTTATAGCTGACCTTCTTTAGAGTCTCTCTTCATCTTCTTTTCTTATTTGGTTCCCTTTTCATACTTCAAAGGGGATATATCTCAACTTCAACGTCACGCTTATTTTGGGTTGCTTCAACGTGTTATTGATCGCCGTCTTCTTTTTCCTACCTGAGGCCAACCCAGGCTATAATTTCGCCAGAAATCTGTCCTAGCTGGTCTTCGGCAAACTTGCTGCACAGCTCACTTCTCACCGTGAAGAACAACAACCAGTCTTGGCCTGTTAGTCAGGAGCTTTTTATACCGCTTTTCGCTTTCGATTTCTTCCGGTCTTATCTCGTGTTGCCGCCACTCTGCTTCTTAAAGCCAAAGCTCTTTCCTTCACACCTATCAGCATATCGTCAACACGCCCTTCTCGTCATGTCCTAAGGGATCTCCGTCGCCAAGCTTGGAGTGGTTGGTTGCTTGACACAGACTCGAATGTCTGAATTGTCTTGTCTTGTTTTGTGATTATAATCCAATGCAAATTCCCTATCGACCTCGCCATAATCAGCCCCGCCATCTCTCACTGAGTCTACCCACTCACACAGTTTCTCATCCTACGTTACTGAAAATTCCAATTCTCAACCGATACTATAAAACTTTGGTTGCCACCATAATATCGACCTACTCAGTCATTTCCCTCCCTACTACCAACTAGTGGCCACTGGAATCACCCTTTTTCATCTTGCCTACTTGCTGTGCTAGTAGTTGAAGAAAACAACGTTCGCAATTTATCATCGGCTTAAGTGAGCATTCACTTTTCCACGCATATCCTCATCACACAAGCAAGGCTAGAAGCCCTTTTTCTTGTGGACGTCCTGCGCAAGACTATCTTTTTCATCAACGAGCAGTAACTCAAATCTCCTTGTAGCCCCACATCTCCGGCTACAGAAAGCAAGCTTGTGGTTTGGATTTTACCGTTGCACCTGATCCTAGTTCTTCTCTGAGCACAAGTGGTAATGGCATCTGTAATGGGCGCACACGCTGACTACCAGCTTGTCATGTCCCAGCCTGAAGTGAAGTCAGTGGCGACATCTGGGCATGATGTCAACGCAAGCTCACCTATACCTATCAAATCCGAGTTCAGCAATGATAGGGGACGACGCCGAAGCAGATCACCTCCAGATGAATATGAAGACGACGATGGCGGTCCCGCACAGTCGCTCGGAGGTCCTACGCGTAAACGAAGAAGAAGTCGCAAAGGCTTGGATAAAAAGTTCGAGTGCCCCCATGAGGGCTGCGGAAAAAGTTATTCTCGTGCTGAACACCTGTAAGTGGCCTACTTATTCCCCTCCCCATTTCAGTTATACACCTCACTACACAATGTCCGATGCAACAAGGCCCTCAACCAAGTTTTTTTCCTGTCATTAAAACATTGACGCTGTGATATTGCGTGCATTTGATGGTCTTGTAGCACCAAACATGTCTCTTGTTCTCATCCTCATGTTTGTTTTATGGATTTTTAAGAGCGCTCTAGCATTATCTGCTTGTTTTTTTGGTTCTTTTTCATTTTTGCAAATGTCACTAACCAGCACATGATGACCACTTTTCGCATCTTGTTTATACAGCTATCGTCATCAGCTCAACCACAATCCAAAGCAAATTTACAGCTGTGATTTCCCAGATTGCACACGCTCTTTTGTCCGTCTTGACCTGTGTAACAGACACAAAGATCGCCACACAGCCAAGGGTTCAACCTTAAATCGCAAAGACATGCTTGCAAGTCAAAGCCAGAGTCAACAACCCCAGGGCCAGTCTGTCAAAACCCAACCTCAATGCCAACCTCAGGCCCAGGACTTGCAAACCCAAGTAGCTCAAGTCAACATCCAGAGTCAAATCAAAGATCAAGACTATTCCATGTCCCCCATCTCGGAAAAACAGCAGTTTTCTACCGCGAAAGCAATGGTTGATCCTATATCTGGTTCTATATCTCCCGATAGCAAAGCCTCTAACATTGGCTTCACAAAGTTGCAACAGGCTCCTTCTCAGTCCTCAGGAGCCACGCCCTTTGCTAGTAGTGCTCACATACCACAACGACAGCAAATGAAGATAAATATCTTCCCAACTGGTACCCCGTTTGAAGCTGTCGAATCTCCATTCAATACTTCGATGGTTGGGAGCCATCCATTGCATCAATCGCCCGGAGGTATAGAACCAGGCCATCCTCAAACCCAGTCAACAATCGGAATTTCTCCTTATCCCACAATGTCTCCGGTGGTAGCTCAGCCTGCCTTTCAACATACTCAGCATAGCGCTCCTCAACATCCAGTCAACTTCATAGCCCATCAGGGGTTCCAACCCTCTTTTGATTTGCCTGTTTCTAACTTTCCCTCCCAAACTACACCAACAGATGCTCAACCACAGGTGTTTCCCAACGCCGAAAATAGGCCTGAATTCAACGAGCCTTTAACAAACAACATGGCAAACCCTACTGAGATGATGGTTCTTGAGCAGATCCAAACTCTTCCCATGTTTGGCAGCGAAGGAATTATGAATAAATCCCCTTATGTTAGCATGCCTAACGATCTGATCAACTATTTGTTTAATCAGAACTCGCCTATCAACAATCCTGTAGCCTATCAAACGTAAGCAAACATACTATTCGTCGTTGAATGAAGCTTGCACTTTTGTTCTGGAGTTCATTATTCTAACATGCAAACAGCAACGGGTTTTCAAGCTATAGCCAAATGTATATGGGGCTTCACAGCAACCAGATTGGCTACTTTCCCAATGTTCCACAGCATGTTATGGCGGTTAACAATCTGCTTGAGCAGGACGTTCCCGAGGCGTCTATTTCAGAAGAGAAGAGTCAAGAAATATTTGACTACATGAAAAAGCATTTTATCGAACGTGGCACAGTTCCTGCTGACCGAAATGGAGAGACATTCTTACAAGGAGACCGCTCTCAGCCTTCCCATATGCTCAGTCGGCGAATGATGCAAACGTACATCCGGTCATATTGGCTTCATTTCAGCGACCAGGTACCCTTTTTGCATAAGCCAACATTCTCGCCTGACCAGACGCCAAATCTTCTACTTCTATCCATGATGACCATTGGAGCAGTGTGTGTTGAAAAGACTAGCAACAGCGATGGTGAGGCTACGAGCACCACATCAGATGCCAGACTGTCCAACTTTCTTGCCTGGCACATCCGGTGGGAAACCTTTATGGATAATCACTTCCGGCCGCCTGCTAAGCTATGGGCATTCCAGACTTTTTTGCTTTTGGAATTGTACGAGAAGATGTATGCGACTCGCGAGTTGCACGAAAGAGCGCTCATTCATCACGCTACAACAATTGCGATGATGCGCCGTGGCCGAGCTTTAATAGGGAAATCAGCCCGAGACTCTCCCTCTCAACGTGACGATTCTTCAGTTGGGCGGACATCGCGGCACTCCTCGACTCCAGGGCCTAGCACAGCCGACGATTGGTGGAGCAACTGGATTATGAACGAGTCCACTCGTCGGACTGCATTTGCAGCATTCGTAATTGATTCGATCCATGCAACCATGTTTGGCCATTCCACCGTAATGGTAGCCCATGAAATGAGACTTCCACTCCCCTGCGACGAGACACTGTGGCGAGCAACAAGCGGGTCTGAGGTTGGACGGTTGGAAACCGTCATGGCTTCAAATGGCTTCAAGCCTATATCGTTCCTGGAAGGCCTGAAACGGACGCTTCAAGGCTTTGAAGTACAGACTAACTCATTCGGCCGTACGGTTCTTATGTCGGGTCTCCTTAGCGTTTCGTGGCACATGCAACAGCGAGACCTCCAGGTCAACGTGCTCGGAAGCGGTGTCTCTCAGGCGCTTGGAGGTCGTGACAAGTGGCGCATCACTCTAACCAAAGCATTTGACTCATGGAGACAAGACTTTGACAAGGCGATTGAAAAGGCGCGGAACGATCCGTACGGCGGCATCGATGACAACCGAAGAGACGAGCTCAATTTGGTTTTCGAAAGCCGCACAGTGTTACACCACTTGGCGCATATGGCAATGCACGTCGATGTCATTGATTGCCAGATATTTGCTCGAGCTAAAAGACTTCTAGGCCGTACCATTGGCGAGGCTGACTTGCGCGGCGCACAAAGGCGTATGAAGGACCAATGGGCACCGACAGCCAAGGCTCGGGATGCAACGTGGTATGCACTCAACTTTCTGTGCACTGTGTTGATGCCAGAAGAGCGGGGCTTGCCGCGGGCATCCGACTTTAACCCCGAAGATCCATACTCGGCACGCGACGATTTGCTTCTCAACAGACCGTGGGTGGTTTATTTAGCATCATTAGTGGTTTGGTGTTACGGCTTTGCGCTCGAAGGGCCATGTCTAGATGAGCCGCTGCCGAAGAACAAACACGAGGCAGTGCAGCAAATGAAGAAATACTTGAGCAAGTACGGCAATGTAAGCTCGCCGGACGGACTCATCCAAATGCGCGGGTTGAACAGAAGCACGGCGGTGTTGATGGTACTAAAAGACAGTTTTCAGAAGACGCGGTGGCAGCTACTACATGAGGGTGCAAAACTACTTGAAAATTGCATTGCGCTGAACTCTGGGGCGCCAGTGTGACTGACGGGCTACTGAGGGGTCGGAGGTCAGGGAGGCGTGGGGGGGGGGGTTGTTCTTTTCTTTTTCCTTTTACTTCTTTTTGGATCTGTTTGTTCTTTTGGTTATAATAGGTGCCATATTATCTTTGCTGCTCATATTTCAAGTCCAATCATGTGTTTTTTTGTCCGGTTGGCATATATATATATACCCCTTTCCACTTTCCTTTCTACTTGTTGATTTAGAGCTTGCCAAGTGTATATATACCTGTAGATTAATGTGTATGGCGCAATGAATGAGTGTCGCTGCGGATTTGTACGTGATTATCACCACTGCTTTGTATCGTCGCTCCTAGGTCGCAGCTTCTGAGCCGTAGCTTCTATGTCGTAGTTCCCTTGTCATTTGCTACTCTATAGCTTGGCAAAGGCTCTCGCACTCTCTTTGTCAACATCCGCCTTGTCATGCGCCACTGTAGCAATGATTTTACCCTTTTCATTGCGCATAGTGCCCTTAATATGTGCCAGGCGCTGTCCCACACTAACCACCTCACAATCAATAGTCAGAATCTCGCCCGCAAACGCCGGCCGCAGATACGTCACATTCAAGTTGCGCGACACGCCCAGGAGCTCCCAGAAGCCCGGCCGCTGTACAGGCAGTAGTGTGATACTGGTCAGCACGTCGAACAAAGATGCTATGCAGCCGCCGTGCAATGCCATAGTATTGCAGTGCGAGTTTTGCACGGTGTATTGGTATGAAGCTGTTGGGAGCTGGCCTGCCGTGTAGCTCTTGAGCTTGCAATACTGTAGTAGTGGGCTTCCAAAGTCCTGGTAGGTTAGAGCACGTCAGTAATCAGTGATCGAGCTGTCGGAGAGAGGTCCAAGCACGAAAAGCAGTTATCCTATGGCACATGGAGGCGTGCTATGTCTTCAACCCGCAGTGAAAAGCTTACTTTTTTGGCGTGCTCTTCGTCCGGCCCGGGCTCCTCAAACCACGCAGCGAATTTATCATCAACTGTCTTGGCCCAGAAACAGCGATGGAAGCGCGACATGGGAGTAGCGGAGTCCGAGTTATTGTTGTCTTTGGGATTTTCTGAGACCATGATTAGGTAGAACTAGACGACGTACACGAGAGACTATGTTGGCACGGCGGCATTGTTTTGCGAGACTGGAACGATCGGTATAAGTGTAAGTTAGACTGAGCCCAACATATTGATAATTAAGGACTTCGGCGAGGTCAAGGCATAACTGCATGGCACAAAGACCGCATGAATGAATAGGGGACCGTTTGTTGCTTGGCGATCATGTCAAATTAGGGTTATGTTAGAGGATGTTAGATAACCCTGTGATTACTAAGCTGTTGTTGTCCGAGCCTCGGTCGATCGTGAAGCTTCAACCTAAATAGCAAGATTACCGGCTGTCCATAGCCTAGGAACCTGCTTCTCACTTTAATACTGGTTGACTTCCTGAATTCCGCTTTGCTTGCAATACATTTCCCTTGCGTTGTTTTCTTTGATGATACCCTTTTTGCACCTGAATGCTTATTCTTTTTATTAACAATATCGCGACTCCTTGACCCGACAAGCTCATATACACCGTATATATACTCTAGCCCACGACCTTCCCGACCTTCTCGACCCCATCCGCAACCAGCCAGTCTCTCCTAATCGTTCCCTATCTCATACACAACTGCCTGCCACTCATGGAGTTTGTCACGGCCCTGCGCGGGCAATTCGATCCCCAGAAGCCGTCGCTCTTTGAGCTCCTGTCTGAACAACAACTCTCGGCACTTCTACCGCCAACCCTTCGCTATCTACTCGTGCTATGTGCCCAGCGGTATCCGCGCTATTTCCTGCGACTTCTCAACTCATTTGACGAGGCTTATGCCTTGGCCATGGTGGTCGTGGAGCGCTTCTACTTGCGCACGCGCGGTGGCTCGTTTACTGAAAACTTCTATGGATTGAAGCGTGAAAAGGCTACGGCCACAGACATTCCACGTGCCATGCTGGGTGCTGCCGGGGTGGCGCGGGACACGCTCCGCCTGCAGGCCCGCGATATCTGGGCAAACATTGCGGTTTCGGTCGGCGTGCCCTATCTCAAGCGACGACTCGACGAGGACTACGAGATTAATGCGCCTCGTGCCCTACTTGGCCTTGCATACACACGCATGCCCGACAACCCAACGTTACGCCAGCGCTTTGTGCACTACTACCGCTGGTTCCTGCGAAATGTGTATCCAAGCGTGAATGCTGCCTATGGCTTCGCTACGTTGGCGTTTAACCTCGCCTATTTGTTTGATCGCTCGCGGTACCACTCGCCGTTGATGTGGCTCGTTGGCACCAGAGTACGGCGCATGGCTGCAGCAGACTACCAGGCACTAGAGCAAAAAGCTGCTGCAGCGTCAGCAGCGGCGCTAGCTGCATCTGGCGCAGGGGCTGACGCGGCTATGTGGCAGAATATCCTTCGCACGCTCACGAGCCCGCGTCGGATGGGCCAGAGCGTGCTGGCTGGCCTATCGATGGCGCTACCAGCGAGTATCTTCGCGCTCAAGTTCCTCGAATGGTGGTATGCGTCCGACTTTGCCAAACAACTAACGCGCAATGCAACAGACGCCCTTGAGCTGCCACCGCCTGTTCTGCCAGTAGTGCGACGCTTTCGCGCATTAAACAGTCGTAAGAGCATGGACGAGGCACGCAAGACGAGTGGTAGCTACGACCGGCCGACTGAAGACCATGCTGATGCTGATGAAGAGGCTCGTGACCGACCCTCAGTTGATGAGGCGCCAGTGGCGAGAGACTCGTTACTGCCTATTTTCACAGTGCCTGCTCCTAAGAACTCCGCGCTGTGCCCTATCTGCGAGCAGCAAGTGCAAACGGCCACAGCATGCCAGACTGGGATCGTCTACTGTTACAGCTGCGTTCATCGATGGCTTGAAGGCGAGCACCAGCGTCAGGAGGCCTTTATGCTGGGCGACGGCGGACGCCAGGGCAAGTGGGAAAATGGCAAGGGCAGATGCCCGGTGACAGGCCGGAGAGTGCTTGGCGGTACTGACGGTCTACGGAGAATCATGATCTAGATAAGGAGATGTGCTGGTGTGTGATAAAGCTACGGAAACGACGTGGGTTGCAGGAGTGGACGAGACGTGAGGGAGGAGAGGCGGCGTCTCTAGGGGGCATGGCTGGAGGACAGAAAGAGTAGTCTTTAAGGGAGGGTGTCCTGAAAGAGGAAATGTGATATACACAGGTGGAAACGAAACAACCTGGCCCAAGACACGTAGGGGGGAGCACGGGAGAAAAGCCGGCCGGCTCCTGTGCCTCTGTGGCGAGCTGGCATTCAACTGGGGGCAACGCTTATAGAGTACCGGGTTCCGAGTTTCGAGAACAGGGTTCCCTCGGAGATGAGGGCAGAAGCAAAGAGGTGAGAGGGGACCAGCGAAGAAGTATTTGTACATACATAAAGTACGCTAGGAATGTTGTTTGCAATGCCAACGCTAGCGGCCAATACGAAGCCGGATAGCGCATTCTTACACGTGCCTAAGAAAACAAGTTACTGATTTGACTGATCGATTGTTCGCGGCGAGGCTGTGGCTTTAAAAGGACGGGAAGACGCAGGTGAAGCCTACGTGCGGCTGCGTCTTGCGACACCTTACAGCATATGAACCTCGATCTCCCTTTGTTCTTTTGTTTGCTTGGCTGGTCTACGTCTGGCCTTTCTGCCTTCTATACTGGCCCACTGGAGCGTGCCCGACCGACCATAGGCTCTAGTATCTACCTACTCATCACCTCTCCCCTTTTTTATCATGGCCTATGCCCTTGCCGAGTCCTATCTTGCTTCCAGTTTCTGGGATGGCTTCTCCGTCGTACAGCCAAGTGTAACTGCTGCTGGCTCCTGGGCACAGTATGTGTCGTCGGCTGAGGCAGACAACCTGAACTTGACCCGCGTCACGGACTCTGGCTCGGTAATTCTACAAATGGATGCTGGCAGCGGCTTAGCAGCCTCCAATAGCTCAGGCCCAGCAACAGACCAATCCAAGCGCAATACGGTGCGCGTGCAAAGTAAGAGGGCATATTCAGATGGCTTGTTGGTGGTGGATCTGGAGCACATGCCGGCCCCTGTATGTGGCGGCTTGCCTGGGTGTAAGTGTCCCTCCCTGCCCGAGAGTAAGCAGCAGAATATGTGCTAATGGTTTGAGGTCTTCTAGTCTTTGCTGCGGGCCCCGAAGCCGATTTAACAGTCATCCGGAGCACCAGCTTGGAAAGCTCATCACAGCTACACTCTACCACGTGAGTTCTTCTATTTGTTGCATCCTCTGGGGCTGCCGCTACTAAAACCCCTCGCACTTTGTTTAGTTCTGGCTCCTGTATTCTTCCCGACGTCGAGTTTCTTGCCAATCGCACTGCTACCGACTGCTTCACGCAGTGCGGCTTCTCTACTAGTCCATATTATGTGGGTAGCTCTTGGAACGCAGCCAACGGCGGTGTATATGCCCTGCTCTGGACTGGGGGCAGTGCTACGGCTGGCGCCAGCAACTCCGCAGCAGCAGCACGTGTTGCGTCATCTTCTGTTCTTGCTGAGCCGGAGTCTGCCTCCGGATTCGGATATCTTCGGGTGTGGGCCTGGGAACGCGGTGACGTCCCGGAAAATGTGCACAGCGAACAGCCGGTGCCGACTCTATGGGGTGAACCGCTGGCAGTGTTTGGTGGCGATGCGTGCCGGGGCACCAGCTACTACCACGATCTCCGACTGGTCTTTGATATGGTGGGTACAGACGAGATGACACCTGGGCAGTGATACAGAGATGCTAACAACGTGGTAGGACTTGTGCAGCGATGCTATTGAGGAACGCTGGAGCAAGGGTTGCCGACAAGCAACCTCAAAAAAGTCTTGTGCAGCCTTTGCATCTGGAAACTCAGAAGCCTTTTCCCAAAAGTAAGTTGGCGTCTCTGCAATCCACGATGCTCCATGACTGATAACTCATCCTCGGCTATAGCTACTGGGAAATAAATGCTGTCAACTTCTACGTGCCCGAGGAGATGAAGCCAGTGACAACCATTGGTGGCGCCATTCCAATTTTCACATCAGCTCCAGATGCGGCTCTTACAGCCGACAAGACCGTCCTTAAGGCGACTGGCACGTCGACATTTGTCTGGATCCCTTCGAATACGCCCGTTTAAATCAACAGCTGGGGGACAACTGGTCTACCGCATATACACACCTATACCCGCATATATTATCTAGCCGTGTAGTGTTTTTCTATCTAGCGCAATGCAAACAAACTACTTAATCTGACGTAGTCAATACACTAGCCCCCCAGCTTCACCCAATCTATAGATACACAACCTGCGGCTTGTTCTCCATGCGTCCCGTGTTCCCATACATCTGTGCCGCATTAACCATCAACGAGCCGGAGCTCCCTGCCGACCCGAGCATAAGCCAGCGGAACACAAACCCATTGATACCCTGAAGAATTGTCTGTGCCATGAGCAGCCATGATCGGTTTGGCACCAGGTCCCAAAGCAGTCCGCGTGGCGGGAGCGCCATCAGGGCCTCATAGCTCTGCTGGGCCGCATCAAAGAAAACAGCCTCACGTCCAGCACCCCAGTGGACATGGCCGAACACATGCAATCGTGGTCTCGTACGCCATACCTCGCGTAGAAGGGAAGGGCAGCCAAGGCCAAGGTCAAGATGGGATTTCTGTACAAGGGTTAGTTGCGGCTGCGAACCGGGGACTAGGACGGGATAGAAAGATACCGGGGGAGTGTGGGTTACTAGAATATCAGTTTCAAGCGGTACAAGGCCAGCCCACGGAGCATCCTGCGGATGGTATTGAAACCTAGACACGGAAAGGGTTAGTTCTGCTCAACTGCACATACACGACGCTTGCTCCACCGGTCACTAGCCCTCTCGGCTGCTGTCATTTCCCATCTCGTCACTGCAACATACGCGTTATTATCACCATCCAGGCATGGCAAATCCGGCGCCCCAAACACCACCAACTTCCTTCCACCGTCAAACTCCAGCGTGACTGCTTCACGTTGCAGATATACAATTCCTGACAAGTCCAGTGTTTCTGCGCTCAAGCTGTCTGCTTCCAGCCGTGCCTCCGGGTCGAAGAAGCTGTCGTGGTTGCCGCACACTACCACTTTGTAGCGGTGCGGCTGCGCACGCAGCCAGTCTAGCTGTGCTTGGATAGCTGCCCGTGACCCACTTGACACCATGTCGCCAGCGTGGATTAGCAGATCGCCACTCGGTATGCTCACTGTCCGTTCATGTGTGTCGGAAATGCAGACAACGGTGATAGTGGGGCTAGCCCGGGAGCTGGCCCCAGCGCCAGGGGGGCGACGGAGGATGGCCGGCGAGCCCCGCATATACACGAGAAGCTGATGCGCGCGGCTAGTGAGAAACGTCAAAGGGGAAGAAAGCAAATGATCGAGCAAAGTTTGGGGACTCCATTGGCTCTTGCGGCGAAGGCCAGCATGAACCAGAGCATTATTGATGGCGTCTGACATTGCGAGTGGCTCTGAAACGCGACGACCTCAGGCTTTACTGGCTGCTGATCTGTATGAAACGAGCCTGCGCTCTGCCAGAGTGTGTGGCTTGCGTCCTAATACCCCAAGGATGAGATGGGCTCTGCCTCAGGACAGGCTGGCTATGTACGGTTCGCCACCGTGTTGCTACGCTTCTATGTGTTGATGATCTTGTACAAAGGCGGTGAAAGCGCCCCACTTTGGGTCAGATCTGCGTGCTTTGGAACTGACTAATGTCCATACATATAAGTGGGTATCTGGGTGCTATCAAGCAGCATGTAACTTAACGCACAGGCATCAATCGAGTAAAAGCTCAAGTTAGACAGAAGCAGACGACCGAAGCTTCTTGTGAACAAGTTGCCTCAGACAAAGTGCACATTACGCATTACACACAAAACAGAAACACAAGGCCCAAGGCTGTGCTATTACCAGTGGATAGACCGACCATAAACATATGCATGCAACGGGGCGGGGGCCTCTAGTTATGCAACTAGCTAGTGTAAGGCAAGAGTAGATGAGAAACAGCTTGCAAGTTAAAAACGGCAGGAAGCAGCCCCCCCCCTGCACATGAAAGAAGGAGGGGCAATGACTTAGTTTGGGCTCTGATTTCAGCTAGGCAAGGAAGGGCGCTGGAAAGAAGACTAGACAAAAGCCCAACGAGGCGGAAGAAAACAGACCAACAGCCAAGAAACAAGGGAAAGCATCAGCTGGCTGCTAGCTGCTAGCTCCCAACCCTTGCCGTGGCTGTCCGTTACTTTGCCTTAGCTTCTTCAGCTAGTTTTCTCCTAGCTTAGCTTTGTTTATTGCATTAGAGGGGCGTCCAAGGAAGCTCTCTTTCCCTTTTTGATTTCTTTCCTTCTTGATTTCTTTCCTTCTTGATTCCCGAGCTTCTTTCCTTCTTTCTCTTTTCCTTTGGGCAGTTTCATCCTGTGATTTGTGGTAGTTGCCATAGGTCCAGCTTCTTACATCTTTGTTTACCGTCTTGTTTATTTACTCTGCCTTTGTTTACTTGACCCTACCCTCGCCATGCCGTCATTCAAGACCTTCTATAGCGAAGATCCGCCCGAAGGCTATTCCTCTAATCTCGGGTACGTGCGCATTCTTGGCTCTCTCTTCCGACCTCCGGCAATTGCTAACCATTGGCTTTGATTAGCGTCGATTACGTCATCCTCTACAAGGTCCCGGAAAGCGGCTCTGGTACGTGTACCATCGTCTATCGCTTGTTCTCCGTGCCCTGTGCCCTTCCTCGCCTACCTCTTGTTCTTTTCTCCCACGCCCGCTAACACATACCATAGAAAAGGCTGAGGCTGAGGCTGCCTATGTCCAACTCATCAAGCAGCTCACTTCTATCGGTCTGGCTACCGAGGTGCGGCCAGGTGAGCCCGGCACATTGCTTATCTTTGTCAAGGTAGCCTCAGGTCAGCTATTTTCCGACCAGGTGTATCGTGCCCGGCTAGCTGACTGGCTACACGGAGTGCGCGCCACGGCACCAAGCCAGGAGCTCAGCGAGGCGTTCCGGCAAGAGCGCGTGACACCGGCCGAGCGCCTACGGCTGGTCCATCGAATGCTGGTAAAGCCACGTAATGAAGGAGGTGCGGGCATCACACCAGGCACGGGAACTTGGCGGTTTGTTGACTCGCTATTTCCGCTGCATAATCACGTACTGAACCGGCATTGGCTACAGCGCTTCAGCACAATGTACCTACTAGAGGCAGCAGATCTAGATGAGATCCGCGACGAGCTTGGTGAAGGCGTCGCGTACTACTTTGAGTTTATCCAGACATACTTTATCTTCCTCATCTTCCCCGCAGCTCTCGGCCTAGGTGCCTGGCTACTTCTCGGCCAGTTCTCGTGGATTTACGCCGCGGCGAGCTCAGTATGGAGCGTTGTCTTCTTCGAGTACTGGAAGCAAAAAGAAGTCGACTTGGCAGTACGCTGGGGCACACGAGGTGTGTCCAAGATTCAGTTGGATCGCTCACAGTTCATCTTCGATCGTGAGGATGTTGACCCTGTGACTGGCGAGCCAGTCAAGGTATACTCGCCATTCAAACGACTAGGCATCCAGCTACTGCAGATACCGTTTGCTCTGGCGTGTGTGGTGGCTCTGGGCGGCCTGATTGTGACGTGCAACTCGCTGGAGATTTTCATCAACGAAGTCTATGACGGGCCTTTCAAGCAGTATCTGGTAAGTGGCAGCAGGAGCAATGATGCTTGAACATAACTACGTCCAGATGCTAAAGCTAACAAACTCGCCCTACAGGGCCTCCTCCCCACCATCCTTCTCTCGGGCCTAACGCCCACCTTTTCTGTTATCCTGACAGCCATTGCTACCAAGCTTACCAACATGGAGAACTATCAGACCGAGACAGCACACCAGGCAGCTCTCATCCAGAAGGAGTTTGTACTCAACTTCATGACGTCATACATGGCCGCCTTCTTCACATCCTTTGTGTACACGCCATTCGGCCATGTGATTGCGCCGTTCCTGACATTTTGGCACACCGTGGCCAGTACCATAACTATGGGAAACTTTCATATCAAAGCGCACGAGTTTACCGTCAATCCGCGGCGAATCAGTGACCAGATGTTTTTCTTTACTGTCACAGCACAGATCATCAGTCTAGCCACCGAAGTCATTGTTCCATACGTCAAACGCAAGGTGTTTAAGACGGTCAAAGAGTACAAGTATGAGAAGGATGTCATCCAGCAGCAGGCTACCGGTGAGGACGACAAGTTTATCGCACGTGTACAGGCCGAGGCAGAACTCGAGGTGTACGATGTGAATGTTGACTATCGCGAGATGGTCATCCAGTATGGTAAGCAAAAAGTGGCCTAAATGAAATAGGTTGGTCCATTGGCCTCAACTAACGCCCATTTTTTCTCCCTGTCCTTCTTAGGTTATCTCTCTCTCTTTTCTGTTGCCTGGCCTCTAGCCGCCTGCTGTTTCCTTGTCAACAACTGGATTGAACTGCGCTCCGACGCCCTCAAGATCACTGTTGGTAGCCGCCGACCAATTCCGTGGAGAACTGACAGCATCGGTCCGTGGGTGAATGCCCTCGGTTTCCTGTCTTGGCTAGGCAGCATCACCAGCGCCGCCATCGTCTACCTCTGCAGCAACTCGACATCAGCCACGGGAACCGCAATGTCTGACATGGCAAAAAATATAACTTCAGCCACTGCTCCCTCTCTACACGGCCTAGATGAAACCGAGAAACCGGCTATCCGTGTCTCGACTGTCGAGCACTCGTCAGACTTCACAGCTTGGGGCCTTCTGCTAATGATTCTGCTGGCTGAGCACCTGTACCTTGCCATGCAGATCCTCGTGCGCTATGTCATGAGCAAGCTTGACAGTCCCGGGCTTCAGAAGGAACGCAAGGAGCGATTCCAGATGAAGAAGCGCATGTTGCTTTCAACCACGACAGCCCACGAGGCTAGCAGTGGCCTTAGCACAGCTGAGGATATATCCAGCGCCAAACCCGACATAGCCGGTGCGACTGGGGAAACCAGTTTCAAGAATGGCGCCCCGGGCATCGAGGAGAGCGAGCGTATTATCCGCAACGAACTAGACAAGGATATTGGCCGAGCCGAACGCCGGGGCCAAAAGATCCCCGAAGAGGTGTTCTGGTATAAGCACCAGACTATGGCCGAGACAATTGAAGCTGGCAGAAACCTGATCATGGACATGAAGTCCGGCGGCGCAGCAGAGAATACAAAGAAAGAGCTATAAGATAGACAGACGGCTATAGATCTAGCAGCGTGTAATATTGAAGATATAAGACACAAGCCTAGCAGATGCGCATCGTATGTGTGCAGAGAAAAACACTAGAGCAGCGCTACGCTGTCGCCACAGTTGTGCTACATCGAATGGGCTTCGACCAGTGATTAGACAAGTCCATGTCCACCATGTGCATCCTGCCCATCCTGCCCATCCATGCCCGTTCTATGCAATCGATCGGCCGAGTCATAATCTAGCCAATCCAAAAAGCGCAATGGAGACGCACGGAGACACACGGAGACACAATGCCTCTCCATCGCCCTTTAACGCTTGATACGCCATTGTACCGTTCAACAGCACGCGCCTGATTAGAAGGTGACTCAACCGGCGCGGGTGTGTTCTCGGAATACAGAGTAGCGCCCCACGGCATAGTAATTCCGCTCGGCTCTTCCTCGATAGCCCGTGTCCCACGAACAATTAGCAATATAATTGCCCCGTAGTGACACACGTCAACAGGTCCCAAGCATTCTCAGTCGGATTCAAGGCGAGGGAGGGAGTGTAAAGACTAGCTCGAAGAGTGCGTGCACGGCATCCAGAGGCGACAGTCAAAACCCACACACCATCCTCAACTCTCAGCACAGGGAGCACGGTCTGGACGAATCGCGCTTAGTAAGCATTGAAAGTGGGAAAGAAGTGACATAGAGCCCCCC